>JAJHUR010135819.1:1939-42621 GCA_027495735.1 Lutjanus campechanus | reverse complement strand
TGCAACTATTTAACTACTTAGTAAATCTGTTCAGAAAGGTTCTTTCTGAACAGATTTCTTTTAGGACTGTTTTACATACGGAAATGGTTTGGTTGCACTGACCAGAAACTTGCAAATTAGTCTCAAAAATACATGTAAGATCGTGATAAAATCGAAATCGTGATTTTATATTTAAAAAATCGTGATATGATATTTTTGCCATATCGCCCACCCCTATGTTAGCATTTAACCGGCAGCTCGCTTTTTAAGTAATTAAATTCATATCATAAATAAATTCATCACAATAATATTAAAGTATCACATAACAGTGATTCCATCCATTTGATTCAGGGGCCTGCAATCTGAATGAGACGATATCATACGCCAATGTAACACAACTTGTTACATGATGACCGGGGTAGCTGGGTGTAACAACTGTCAGACAGTATCATGTCTGAATGGCAAAAAGAGGGGAGGGGTGGAGTTAAAACAGACAGACAGCTCCCAGAAGTCCAACAGGACTCTCTATGTGAGACAGAAAATCATCCCTAGTTCCCTCACTGCCTGCTTAATTGTTACCTCCCTTCACAAAACGCAAACAACAAAATTATTTTGCTTTTTCCTGACTCACATACCTGCTGTGAGATTTTACACAGAACAGAACGGAGATTTCTTGTTGTAGATGAGATTAACTTTTGTTCTGTTCTAGCAGGAGCACAGCTACACCAGAAGTTTTAACTTACCCTTGTAACTCTTAAAATACTTCACAAATGACAAACTAGGAGCTACGCTAACAAGGCCTAAAATACAGAGATGTAAGTGTGTACAAAACTCTCTATTTATTGTCAGAAATACTCACTTTTAGGTACTCTTTTAGGCCGTAGCAACACATTATCCACCTGATCTTATGTTGGTAACACAGCTGAGGACGGGGAGAAATAAACTCAACAGACTAGTGGTACATTTCAAAATAAAAGGCAACTTAAACATAACAATATATGAATGTTTTCATTTTGTATGGATCATATTGGCTTGTTGACCATTAAATCGGTGCATCTATCCAGATCTAAGCATCGCTACATCCCTACCAAACACTGGCTCTAGAAATAGCTATTTGCCTTTCTTGTATGTTTCACAGCCAAAGTAGGTTCTCCTGGTTGGAGGGGTAGAGTGAGATGTGGAGTTTGCAATCTGCAAGCTCACTGCCAGTGGCCACTTCACACCTACACTGGTCCTTCAAAGGATCCTTATCGAAATTGTTTCTTTCTCAACCCTGGAAATAGAAGCTCACAAAACAATTTCACTGAAAGGTTAATTTAGTAGCTATTCTGCAGCTTCTGATCATATCACACAGTGGAGGATGATTATATGACACGTTTCAAACCAGTGAACAGCGACTAAAAGCACGTTGTGGTGAAATTGTTTTGTCAAGAACTGTTTCCAAGGTCAACTTTCAATCTCAAATTTTGAGTTAACCTGGGGCAAGAAAAAAGAAAAATGCAAACACCCACATTTCCAAATCAACTGGGTAACCCCATCTGCTGAGAAAGATCATGTTGACTCTCAAATATCAATATCTGAATCAGCCTCAACAATCCATTATCAGTTAAGTTCTATTCAATACACAGAAAAAAATTAAGCCAACAAATATGTGCCAGACAGTCTACTTTTTAAAAGAACCATGGTTTCCACAGCTCAGTGGCCTGGTGGAAACACTTTTTCCAGTGAGATCAAGAAACCACTGTTTTCTAATGATATTCATAGTTGATCATGGCATTTAAAAGCAGGTCAGGAAAGCTGCTGACAGTCGGTTCCTGTCCTTGCTGACGCCTCACTGACCTTTGACCCTGCTGTCAGAGTATTATTCTTCAAAGCCTCCTCACTACGCCTTTCTGAATTTCCCTCCGTACATCTCCACCTCAACACCCCACCCCCTCGCCTTTCATTTATCGCTTTCACACACTCACACGCACACACGTAGAGCTCCATAAGGCTGGTGTCAGCAGCACCTATCAATCGCTGAGCAGTATTTTAAGTAAGAGGGAATCTGTGTATAGGTGTGTGTGTGTGTGTGTGTGTGTGTGTGTGTGTGTGTGTGTGTGTGACTGTGCGCTCAATGGAAAGAACAGAGTGTGAGGTTAAGAGAGTGAGCATGATGTGTGTAGGAAAGTGTGTTCACAAGTATATGTGTATGTAGGGGTGTGCATCTGACTGACTAAAGAGTGTAAAGTTTTAGATCCCTACTTTTGCATCCAATAGCGAAGCTAATTTAATTTTAAGCAATGTTTGGTAATCCTGCACAAACTGAAATGCAAATCAGATGCATTTCTAATTAAACACGCTCTGCGAAGTGTGAGGTAGGTGGCAATGCACAATTACGCTAAACGCTTGAAGAACAGGAAGAACACAGGAGTAATCAATAACCTGCATTCCAGTTAAGGGTTCCAATCATTAACATTATTAATGTTATCATTTACAGCTGTGGTTTTCCTGCATTGATAAGTTGAAATCTTTGTTGTGAAAAAGGTGCAACAGAGGGAAACATGGGTTTGAGTCTTTCAGACAATTGTTTAACTGGCCAAAAAGTCCAGCCCCAGACTTTTTAATCTTTATCCACATAAATGTTTGTTTGTTTGTTTACTGTGTTGTTTTTTTGTTTGTTTTTGTTTTTTATATTGTGATATGGACCCCCCTAGGTCTGAAATAAAGAATAAAGTAAGTAAGTAAATGCACAAAAATGGTGAGACACATGGATAAAATCAATGCTGCTCTTTTAAAGTTCCTGTAAAATGGCTAGCAGAGTGTTTACTGCTTACACACTTTCCAGTATAACAGGCAGCTGGGGAGGAACTTGCGCAGACATTGAATGGCCCTTTAAGTAGCCAATCGCGCTGAATTAATATGAGCAAAAAGTAAGCTAAAGCCATCTGTCCATCAGGAAACTCTGTAATTAAATCACAGTGTTGCAGCTGAGCAGCTGGAGGACGTCAGAGTGAAAACCAGAAAAACATTTCTCCATAAAATATGATGCAGTTTCTCTCAAATCAGTGAATAAAGTTAAAAAGTTGTGCTTTTGTACAGTGAGGCCTGTTCCCACGAAACACTCCAGTGTCTGCTCCAGTGAACGGATTGTCCTTCTTCACAGGACACAAATTTTGTCCCTGAGTGCAGGATGAGTCATCAACAGTTTTTAATAATTTTCCAGGAACTGACAAACTCTGAAATACCATTAAAAAACTACCCACGAATATCTACAAAACTACTTTCTTGTCATTGTGTTGGGCCAGATACTGCTGTGTGGGTGATGGATGATGCAATAAAGATGTGATTAAAAAAAGAAAAAAGAAAGAAAAGATTTTGACTTCATGGGAACTTTTAAGCACAACATATTTCTTTGACAAATATTAACTGCTCCTAAGCACCATTACTGCAATTTCTACTGACTTGATTGGCCAGATACTACTGACTGGCAAAATAAGCAGAAATTTACATGGTATGCACTATGACATAACTCATTATCAGTTGAGTTTGGGTGTAACTCAACAAAATAAAAAAGTCAAGCAGTAAAATTAGTTTGTAGAGGTGGGTCACATTATCTGTGCACAGAAGGATGGATGTGTGCATGAGAACATGAGTGTATGTGTGTCTGTGTGTGATTCATGTGCGCCCAACGGTGGCTGAAGTGGTGAAATCCTCCCTCACAGTATAAGCGAACAGCAGCTCCTGGAGACTCCCCACTTTGTAGATCTGATTTTTATTACAGGTCTTACACCCCTTCTCTCTGCAGCCATTAAATTAAAAACCTCATCTCAGGGGAACAATTAACTATAGGGCTAACACGCAAAAAGTGACACAGTGACGGATGCGTAGGGCTGATGCGGAAAGGTTGAAATTACATTTGTGTCCGTTGAGGGTTTTTACTGACATCTGTGTTTTACAGAGCTGGGAAGTGTAAAGATTGCTCCCCTCACCTCCCCAGTCTCCCATACTGAGCTCCAACTCTCCGTGTTTCTAAAAGGAGTGAAAAACGGTGCAGTGGATAATTTGGACTCAAGTGTTTCAAATAGCAAGAGAATATTTTTTTTGGGCCTGAGTTGAAAGACAAAGTGGTGTGTGGTGATTTCCCCTTTGGCAAAGTATCTGACTCTTGATGTATGTACCAGGAGAGAATTGGAGAACAAGAATGAGAAATACATCAAGAAGAACACAGCAAAAATAAAGATTTGTGTGAAACATTTGCTGTTTCTTTTTCACTAACATTTTCGCACATTCATTCATAGGAGAAAACCCACAGAAAGATGTCACAGACGCATTCTGATAAATATCCACAACCGCAGATCCACAGTCATGTCCACTGAGAATATGGCTGAGTGATTGTCTCGGGGATCGGTTGTGGTGTGGAGAAAGTGCAGGATCTGGGTGTGTTTTCCATCTTCATTCATACAAATAAACTGTTGTTCTCTGGTTTAGATATACATGCGGCATAAGCACAAGCAACATCGAGTTTTTTTATCCTCTGTGTGCATGTGCACGCACACTTGTAAACTACTGACACATCAAGCCAATATACTGGATTGGTAATAAAACAGATCAGGTGTTGACCACTTGTGACCAATTCACATTAAATACAGTTTATTAGTTACTGTAAGCAAAAGCCTACAAAGAATATTAATGTATGAGTCAGGGCTGGGCAGTATGGCCTAAAATTGATCACAGTATAATCTGAGGCACAGATGTAACCGTATATATCATGGTATATTTGTTTCTCTTAAAATTTAAATGTTTCTGATGTGCATGATCTGACTGTTAAAGTCTTGAGGATTCCATCTCACATTTTGCCAGAGCAGTACCTCTTTGGTACAGAACTGGACAGGATGCTAGACCCCATGTCTGCAAGGAGGATCAGCATAATAACAAAAATATATAACAAAGAAGTGCATTTTGTTCAACTGGAACCAGCAAAGACCACCAACATGAATACCCCCACCCACCCCCACCCATACTTTAAAAAAATAAGGGGGAAATCTTCCTGAGAACATGAGAACCTCTCTGATGATCCACTCAGCCTGCTTAAACGTGCTCTGACTCTATGAAGAAATGAGCCATTTCCAGTGACCATAATGAAATTATTAGTATCATTGTTATTTATATTATTTTATTTTTATTTATTTATTTGTTTATTTGAATGGGACAGTGCACATTGATGAACATGTTAAATCATGTAAAGATGCCGGATTGTAGCATGATGCTAATTTCCATCCGTAGTCCCAGTGACCCAGTCCCAGTGTTTTGGGTTATTTTTTCCCAATTAGTCATTACTACTATCATTGTATCTTGTCTTTACTGTCTGTGTACTAATTCAAGGGTGTTTGTTAAATGTTCAAAATAAATAAATAAATAAAATTTAACTGCCTCTAAGGGGGTATGACAACCGCACAGTGGAGCTACTACTGTACTTTTGATTGTATTCCTGGGTCATGGGTATTTTAAGAACATTTAATAAGCAAAACTAGAATAACAAATAGAACAAATACAAAACCTTTTCTCAAGTATATCAAGCCTGACCACCTCTTGAAACTACTCTCATCCAACATAATATGCAGATAATCGTTTTCTGCTCATTGTCGGACTTTTTTTTAACTCAATGACCATAAAGGAAGATGCTCTTTTTACCAGCTCCTCCTCCTCTTTGTGTGCACTGTAGCAACAATTTTTTTCAAACAAACTAAAACCAATCCTGTCTGCATGTATCTCAAAATCTGGCAAAACTCTGACGTTTTGGTGTAATTTATTGTCACGCTGCAGTCTCTGTTCTGCTCTTTGTGTTGAAACATGAGCAGCACACATGAACAAACACACACAGCACAAAGTCAGCAGAGCAACCGCGGTGGAGAAAGTGAGTGAAGATAACTTGAAGACGAAAGAAAGTGATATTTGAATCTGCTCTGTCTGCTGTCTGTCATCCACCGTCCCACAGCTCTTTTCTTCATTTCTTTATTTCAAAACAAAGCGTTTTCCAGACAATTAGCTGGTGCAGGCTGATGATGACAAATCCTTGGACAACTTTTTCTTGGTCAAGCAAAGTGATAGCTGTACTGGTCAGCACTGGTATAGTGAAAACTCTACTGGTGTACTTTCTATACTATTTATACCATCAACCCCTCATAAGAGCACGAGTCTGTAAGTTAAGAACTGATGTGTAGTTATGGCCTTAAACTGTTGTTGGGTAATATTAACAGAACTACTTCAACAAAGCCCTGACTTGACGTATCTGAATCTATATCAGGAGAAACAAAGTGGAATCATTGCATTATTAAATTTGCACATCCATGCATTACACATTACATTACACACACACCGTCCTTGTTGTTTCCACTGGCCTCAATCACCTCATTTTCATTCTATAATTCTTTTTCTAACTGGAGTCGCAGGTTTTGGCCGGAGCAGCGCCAAGTTATTGACCACAGCAGCTTAGGCCCAGGCCAAGTGGGACACTCTCCACAGAGTCCAAACCAGCACAAACTATATACACTGACATAGCATACAAGACATTCATCCATCATTATATAACAGGGTTGTATAGTGAGATGTTGATGTAGTTCCCTCTTTGATTGATTGGTACCCCTTGAGGCAGGAAAATTAGGCGTGACGCAGAGGGAGGAAGAAGGGAGAAGCATAGACAAAAACACAAACAGAAAGAAATGTAAAAGAGAGACAGATGGACAAGATCACCTGGTTCTGAAGAAAACAGACAATGAAAAGCAGACAGTGTGATTCAAACAGACTACAAACTCAGCAGCTTTTGCAGGAGCCAAATACTTTATCAGCAATAACTGCAGTAATTTACAACCTTTCAACAAAGTCTACAATAACAGAACAAAGACTGGTTTGGGGTTATTTTCACTTTACAATTCCAAACAGGCAGACAGAAAAACATTTCAAGCTGTCTAAATTTACTATGAACACACAGATGACATGCATATGGATGCTCACATGCCGCCCTTCCAACAAAGTCAGATTTAGAGCCTCTCCATCTATTTTAAATCCATTCACAGCCTCCGACAGCAGCCAGCTCATTCAGGATCACTTTGTCTCAAATCAGGGTTTTCAACACTTAGTTATGAGGGCTAATGAATGCACTTAATGTTTATGTGTGTTAAGTGCACTAAATTGTTAGAAATGAGGTGGTACTGTGTGAAATGTAATCGGACCGAATTGCTCCCCCCGACAAATCAACACCGGGACTTTTCTTGGCGATGGGATGGATGTGAAATCTGAAGTTGGGTTTTCCTAAATTTGTGTTGGACTCCTGATGGGGTGAGATTGCCAGTCTCCTAAAATAAGATCTAAAGAAGACGAGGAAGGATAAAGAAGGTGGTTGAAGGACACAGCCAAGTCTGGTGAATACAGATGGGAGCAGGATGCTTGAAGAGTTGTTGGAGGAAACCAGTGACCTTGGATTGGGCTGAGCAAAAAACAGTCCTTGCTGTCAAATTGACAAATTGTTCCAAATGAGATATCCAGTGTTCGGAAAATCTATTACAAAATGGTTGAGAACAAAAAGACTGAAACAAATTGCAGTGCTACTTCAGAGATAACTTTGCCTGCCACGAAATGGCACATTCACAGACAAGATAATCTGCATTTTTAAGAACTTTTTAATTACTTCCCTAATAGAAAGACTGTACTGGAAAGATAAGAACTGGAAAGATAAGAGACTGCAGCATTCTCAGCATCTGGGACTATTTCAAAGAGATCTTTGTAAGCATCCTGTTTCGTGACAGGTTGCTCATATTTGGGCCAGCTTCCTTTGGGCCTTTCTTCACCATAGTGAGCTACAGATGGACCCCAAGGCCATGACTGCTGAACTCAGCTGACCTCTCAGCCTGCATATCTCTGCCCTACCTGGTTGTCTGTCAACACTTCACCACCAGATATATGACAGTAAGGGAATTCAAAGGGTCCTAAGTTATCAATACATGGTGACAGCTGCTGGAGAACAGCAGGACCATGCTTACCATACTGATTGAAATTAAACCTTTTTTGAATATTTTATTTCTCTTTCTTATTGCTTTTCATCTGAGGTCAGTTACATCAGGCCAGCTTGCATATTACGTTGTGTCTGTCTTTGTGTGAGATAATGGTGACAGAGGAGGCCTCAGGGTCCTTCAGAGGTCGGAAAGTAGGCCCCTGCTTCTGGAAAATATTCAGTATCCATTTCAGAGAGGAGGGCAGGGGTGAGCAGAGTGTGACGAGAGAAGGAAGAGGAGTGCACAGGCCACCGTTAAGTAACAAAGGCCAATATTGTCTCTTAGACATAGTGCAGTTTAACCACTGTGTATCAGCATGCATTCTGAAGTCACATAGTTACACATAGTTAACCTACAAGTCCAATTTAAAATTATGTCCAATACTGACTGTTTTTGGTCTTTACAAAAATGTCTGGCTCTTTAAGCTGCTAAATTCTCAACTATGTCACCAGCTAGATGCTAACTGTCCGTTAGCCATTTTATTTTTTAGCAGGTAGAGAACACGCGGTTATAGAGCTTTGTCACTGAAAACAGCTGTCTACTACATCTGAAAACAAAGCTATAAGAGTGAAACAAAACAATTAAGTTTCTAATTAGACAGCTAAACAATGAGCTGAAACTCTCTATAACTGTTAAACTGAGGGGAGCTGCAGGTTCAAGGTAAAGGTAAAGGTCAACTTCATTGTGACATATACAATTATACAGGGTACAATTATACATTCAAATTTAGTGTCTACATTTAACCCATCCTGGTATAAGGAGCAGTGTGCAGTCGCTGGCCAGCACCTCAGGGGTAGGGGATATTGACAGGAGAAGTATGTTTTTGATGGTAGAGGAAGTCAGAGCACCCGGAGGAAACCCACACAAGCACGGGGAGAAATGCTAATCACTGCGTCACCATCACAATTCTCTGCAGGTTCATCACTACAAGCGACCCAACCTGCATTGTCACATCGCTTTCACATTGTCATTTTAGAGAATGAAGTCATCAGCAGTCATCAGTAAGTATGCAACGCTCGGAACTACACAGCAACAGAAAGAAAAGGATGTCGTCAGGATTTTTCCTGGCTCAAAATGAGGCTAAGGTGGTACCAGCAGGATAATGTGCTTGTGCAGTGGAGTACCAAGTACCAAGCCTTCATCTGCATCATTTTTTTATTAATACAAAATTAAAGTAATCTGTTTAACTTTAAATTAAATAGAACATAAATGTTAATGTGTTCATTTACACAGTTAAACAGCAAAGATTTTTGGTGGCCTGGTAGCTCAGCTGGTACATGGACTCAGAACCTCAGTACATGGCGTTTGCCCAATGTACTGAGGTTCTGAGTCCTCTGCAGCGGCTGTGGGTTCCACCTACGGCCCTTTGCTGCATGTGATTTCCCAACTCTCTCTTCCAGCTTTCCTGTCATATCCTCAGCTGCCATATCATTAAAGGCATAAAAAGCACCCCCCAAAAATTAAAACAAACAAAACAAAACAAAACAAGAAACAACAATGACTTTTAAAATCAAATCAAATTGCTTTCTGACTGTGGTCAGGGAACTGAAGCAGGAACAGTTAACACTCTTCCTCAGTGGTCATTTCAGCAGCACCTTGTCCAACACCGTGCAGATTATGCTACAGCGCTATGCCACCATGTCAACGCAGTGCTACAATTGTAGTTACAAATTGCAGAATTCCACCGAGAGCAATGCATGTGTTTTCTGTGAATACACACATGTCAAGAGCTGCAGGCGGCATGAAATTTGATGATGGCAGCTGCCTTGTTAATTTCTATGCAGGAAAAAGCCTGGTCTTTCTTCCCTGGGCTTGACATGTGCTGATGATTAACAACCAGCTGATACACACAATACAAACAACATCAAAAAACAAATAGTAGTGTAAAAAAGAAGCAGCAGAAAATATAAATAATAAATATACACTATCATATTCTGTCACGGATAAGTGACCAATTAGTTTACCCCCTTGTTATGTCATACATTGTTCTTATGAAAATATCAATTATTGCTACTTTAATGTAACACGCAGATTAACTTTGAATGTCCAACAGTGCTAACCACTGCACCACCATGCTTTAAAGGTTTTGGCTTGAGGGATCAAACTGAAAGAAAATCACTTCAAAGGCTATGGTTTCATCTCCTCCAAACATAAGTATTAATGATGACAATACTGACAAAATACAGGTCTGTCAAAGCATTTTGTGAGAACAATGTGCCCAGGTAAAGTATACTCAAGGTTGATGGACAGAGTCATGAAAGGAGAAAAAGGAGAATATCTCTGTCAGAATGATTCAGTATGAAGAGGCCCAGAGGAGCAGAACCCAAGACTAAAGCGTTTCTTCCTCCTAAACCCAAAACATACACTCAGGCACACAGATACACACACTGAAGCACACACAGTCATGTTGAGTCTATTGTCTCCATCACCGTGACAGTGTCTGAATAGCTTTCCAACTGCACCCGGAGCACAGGCGCCAGGAAAGCATACAGTAAAGTGAGTGTAACAGTGTGTGCGAGAGGTGGACCTGTATGTGCACTATTTTGAAATTAAATCCTTTTAAGAGAAAACACTTCTACTTCAGTATCTCATACTGTACATATACTGTATATATAAATGTTCAGGCCATGAGAGTGAAGCACGCTATGGGGCCACCACTGAAGTCAGGAGTCGTAAAAAGATATCTGCTTACAACAAAATTACATTTGAAATATATCATCGTCCATGTTTTAAAAAAACTGGGACTCTCAGGTAGCAGCTACCATCCAAAACCAATATACAATGTAATAAAGTCAAATCCTTTATATATTCAGGCATTATAAAACTAAACATTTAAGAAACAGTTAGAAGAAAAAAAAACACAAGAACCAAAGAGAGTTCTGTGAGCCAGAGAAAAGAAGCCAGGATTTCTCAGATGAGTCCCGAGAGAAATCTGTAGGGTCACATGATTATTACTGGGATGGGAAAGAAACATATTCTGTTGCATGACATTATGTTTGCTTTTCAGGCTTTTCTATAATGATTGCTTTTTCTTGGGAATCACTGGATTGTTTTACACACACACACACACACACACACACACAGAGAGAGAGAGAGAGAGAGAGAGAGAGAGAGAGAGAGAGAGAACACAAGTTGAAACTGCTGGTCCAGCCGATTGTCATAAAGAAAATGCTCAAGCTTAAAGAGATAGCTTGAATTATCTGAAGGGGGGATGAATGAAGTACTTGTCAATAGTGGAGATGGCGGTCGGCACACTCCCAGTTTGTAGAAGCAGTGTACTGCTGTGGACAGGGTCAGCAGTAAAACATATTCTAGCCACTTACAAAATGCCAATTTAAAAAATCTCTCTGAGTTTAAATGCAGACAGCCTTTCCTGATGGGAAAGCACTGTCATATAATCATCGCTCGCTCTTGCTCAACCAGACCCCACTGGAGAAATCAGTCATTTTACATTGCAGAACACAGAAGTTCCTGGTCTACTGCTGCCTCAGTTTTTTTTTATTTTGTTTTGCTATTGGGTGACTTTGGTGTTTTAAAAGGTTAATTTGGATTCACACAAGCCACCCAATAACACAAACTTACTTACCAGTCGAGGCAGCAGTGGGCCAGCAAGTCCCGTGCTCTGCAAGGTAAAATGACTGATTTCATCAGTGGAGTCTGATTAAGCAATCAAAACCATCTCTGTGCTGCATTTACCCGAGTTCAAAACACAGTCCATGCTCTGCTATCGCGAAAGCGAGGTGTGCCACTGTAAATTCAGCACTTCAATAGCCTCAATTAAACTACATGTTTTGCCACCTGATAATGCTAAAGAAACTACAAGAGGGTAAAACTTCATCTGTGCCACTTTGCTTCAAGTTATGAGTTTCAGCTTTAAAAGAAAAACTGAGAAAATGCAGCTTCTATCAAGTGATTTTTAAAAAAAGAACTGACAGAAACACTACTGCTTTTCCAACCACTTATCTTATTTTGTGACAAAACGCAGCTATTTAAAGCCCCATTTTACTGTCCTGATTAATCATTTAAAAGATTTATGAGGTGCTATATAGAATAATGTTAGTGACCCACTAACAGTCCACTGCAGACTCAAAAATTTTAAATCTGGTGTCTGGTGTCTGTGGACGTTCCTGTCTGGCCTCTGTCTTATCACAGCTTTTCTGGCCGGTAGGTGAGTCAGCTCCATCCCTCTGTCTCATCCAACCCTGCTGGAGACCCTCTGATACTGAGGAGGAGGAGGCAGAGGGGCTGAATAGGGGGGGAAGAAGCAGACGGACTGAGGGGGAGGAAATGATTAAGGGTGAGATGGCAGGAGGTGGCAGTTGCACGGACAGGAAACAGAGACTTTTCTTATCATCTTATCATGGCTGGGTCCAGCCTCAGGGGCCGGATCAAAGAGGTGCACCTTGCTTTCATTTGTTGCTGTGGGAACTTGTTTGCATCGGCTCTTTCATTTTCTTTTCTTTTGTGTATACTTGCTCCTATTTGAAGGAGGTCTGAAGGAGAAATAAGTTGGTGAAAAAGTAGCTATCCTTTCCTCTCTATGTTATCTCTCTATAATGTCACTCCCACCTTCTTATAGCGAGGGTTTAGCTTGACTGGCTTGTTTAAAATTCGCCCAGGGATTCAACCAAGAAAATAAAAAATGCTCCAGTGAGCAAATAAGTTTTCTAGAAATGAAAATGTCCCTGAAAATCACCCGCCGTAGACAAAATTTTCCAGCATTCAGGTGATGGATGGTGTTCATTTCCCTCCTTAATTTGCTGCACTGGTTATACAGAAATTCAGGCAAAGGCTCAGACTCTCAAACATTAACTTTTAGTGTAACAATGTGTGCCTGCAAGTGTGTGCGTGTGCATGTCAGACAGGTCAAGAATGTACAGGGTCTCTACAGCACATCTCCACAGGCCAAATAAGCAACGTACACAAGCGTCATTTAATCTAATAGACAATGTTTTGAAAAACAACACCGCATATTTTGACTGAAGTGCGTCAAAGCTGACAAAGCTGATGTTCCCCTGCCTGACACTCTGCTGGGAAGGTCTGCAGCTCTGGAGAAGAGCAGGAGGGGAAGGCATAAAAGCTGGAAAAGCTCAATAGAGAAAGGCTTCATCTCAAGTAGAGCTGCATGATTGACAAGTGTTCTCCTCTGAAACATCAACTTTCACTATCAGTATACTTTGTTGGACAAATGTGGACTTCAATTTAAGTTTTCTAACTGGAAAAACATTGCGGCAGTACTCGAAAAGCTGTCAAATTTCTACCCAACCCTGCAGTAATATGTGAATAATATGAGGTGAGAACTAGAACTTGTAGTTGCATAATGTTTCAGTTTTAATATCTACAGCGACTACTTAAATTAAAGCACTTGTTTACAAGGTTTGGAAGTCAGCGAGACTATGGGCTCAATTCATTCTCAGTAGATGTTTGCAGGACTAAAGTACTGTAGATTAAAATGGAGTGTGAGGTCTGGCTTGGATTTACAAGTGTAGAACTCTGTTATACACACAAGCACAATGTGAATGCAAGTATGAGACAATGTAGTATTGTATGAGACAAATTTTAAGCATGATTTTCACTTATATGAGCATGTCAGAAAGAATATATTGAAAGTAAGATTGGTTTTGTCACCCAAACTGCAATTTATTGGCAGTCCCTAAGTGAACTGACAGAAGTTTCTGCAGCACTTGATCAAGTGGAGACAGGACGAACAGGAGACGTCTTGCACAGTAATGATTCAGGGCTTATTACTGTGGGAGCACTGTCAGACACTTTTCAATTGACTTAATGATTCGACAAAGTACACAGGGTAGGATACAAGCACAGCTGTTTTAACAGCTTTTGACCTGTTAATCATGAAAAATATCCACACTGACATGCATACGTGTTTTCTGTTTTATTAAGAACTGCCGCTCAAAAAGTGGCTACTGAGGCTGGATATCCAGCCCCATTTACTTCTGAAATGTAAACTAAGTTAGCTTTCATAACAAACACACAGTTGTTTGCCTCAACATTACCTTGATCTTGCAGGGATTGTAAATATGGAGTGCCATGCATAACGTGTACACACTTGGTACAAGTACATCACAGCAGTTGCTGATAAAAGGCACGATAGTTTGACATAAAAAAAAAGCCATCAGGCGTTTTTGTCAGAATTTTCAACAAAGACAGCGGACAAAAATACTTTTTGAGTTAAGGCCCTTTCACACATGTTTTTTGTGCAAGTCCATAATATTTTTAAAACTTGTAAGTATCCAATGCAAGCTTTCACATCATTGGCAGAATTTGTCAGGTGATATTGCAGGTTTTATCTTTCCTGGACCAAGGTCGATTTTTCTGAAGCTCTGCTTCTGACAAGAACACATCTGACCAATCAAACTGCATGTTGTTGACGACAACACATCCAATACATCCAACATGGCGGATCGCTTGTTTCACAAGTTTCACAAGTTTCACTGAATTCTATTTTATATGATAAAAGGGTGAAAAAACTACAGAGACAATGATTCCAATTAGGGATGTCCCGATCCAGCTTTTTGCACTCCTGATCCGATACCGATATTGCAGCTTTTAGTATCGGCCGATACTGATACCGACCGATCCAAGTGTGTATTATAGATATTTACTTATTTTGTTGTCAGACTCATGTTGAAAAAGGTTTTACTCTTAAGAACAACTAGCCAACTTAATTAGGTTAGGTTGAATGATCCACAACAGTTGGTATAAGAAACTGACCCGTTTATTCTTAACAGGGTTAAATAAACACACTTTAAACTTGAACTTCAAGAACAATAAGTAAGAAAAATGCTGGTTTGCTTTGGCTGCTTTGGCCCTTAAAAATAAATCCACACAGGTACAATGCCATCAGTGCTCTGCTCTTGAACAGTAAGAGTGTAAACCAGGGCTTATTTCACAAATTGTACCCAAAAGCCATCAGTGCAAACAATACTGTAAACTATATAAAAGCAAAACACACACAAAACCTGAGTAGAAAATAAATAGCGCTGGAAATCGCGGACCAGATTTTTGAAAAAACTGGATCGGGAGTCTGGATCGGCATTTTTCCATGCAGGCCGATCCGATGCCGATATGCATTTTTTGCTAATATCGGCGGCCGATCCGATCTGAATATCGGATCGGGACATCTCTAATTCCAATGACAATGTGTGAGAGGAATAGACAATGAGCTTGAGTATGACGATGGCGTCTTACTTTGTTTAACCTTACAACCAAGTAACTCTCCTCCTGTTGGAGTATGAATCAAACACATGCGAACCGCACAGCTGGAATGGAACTGGAACTGGAAGAAATTATGATACATTTTACCAACGGATAGCTGCTGCTCAGGATCAATCGGCTCTCTGAAATCACTCCTCTGCTTCTTCAAACTCGGTGCCATCCTGAAATACATCCTGGAGCAGACTTTGTTAAAGTTTCAGCTCCTGAGCCAAGCAGTGAAACTCACTATGTTCTCCTCTCTTTCTCTATATTGGCTGCATCCAGGTTTTTGTTTTTCTTCTTTTCCTTAAAAGGAGCCCTGGTCATGTTCACTTGATGTTGACTGCATCTGTTTTACAGTGGTGATTTATTTTTAGGAGCATTATCACTTATTCGCAAAACTGTGTCGCGCTTGATGTGAATAGTCAGGCGGGTTGAAATTCTGCCTCTGAACTATTCATACTATTCGTATCACTGTTGGTGTGTAAAATGCGAGGTTGTGTTGAGTAAGATAGGCAGTGAAAAACCTGCACACGTCCTCATGCACACACTCCAGTTTATAATCTATAATGTGACCTCTCTGACTTGCAGTATATGATGACAACCATGTAAAGATATGCTGCTGGTCAATGAACTGTGTGTCTGAATCTGAGAGTGTATAATGAGAGTGAACTTGTGTGTTTTCTTGGTATGTTGGGCACATTCAGAGTCACTATAACTTTTCACTGAAGAAGCAGAGGAAAATAACCCACCTGCTAGTCCAACTTATACAGATTTCAGTCCCAGAAACTCAGTGGCTGGCTGAGCAGAACACTCCTTTTATTAAGTGGCTAACGCAAGTAAACTACTCTACAGTCTGTTTCGACCCAGATTCAGGCAGAGCCTAACCAACTGTCAGGTAAAAACATTACTGTGAATAACCACCAAAAAGAGCCACATTCTTTCTATCAATTCCTCAACCAAGGGCTTTTTTCCCCTCTTTCTTCTACTTTTTCCCCTCATTCTTCCATCATTCTCCCACTCCTTTTTCTTCGTCATCTCTCTTCACACGCTGCCCATCTGTCTGCGTCTTATGCAACTGAGAAGGCAGACTGACACAGTGCAGCCGCCAAGTCCAGTTTAGCACTTGTGTTTGTTTGCCAAAGCCGGGCCTGCCTGCAGAGAGCGAGAGGGGGTTTTATCTGGCAACACATGGCAACCCAGAGGCGAATCTTCAGCATGAAGACAAATGATGAGACAAAAAACAAGTGATGGCGGCGATTTTAACTGGCTATTACAGATACAGTCATTTCTTTGCCTGTAATTTTATTGCAGACACTCGTATCCAAAGCAAGCTATAATAAACGCAACAATGGAAAAAGCTATAATTCCTGGATCAACAAGATTACCAGCGACCAATAGAATAAAATGAAAGGCTCTGAGCCATATTGCCTTCAAGATATTTGGTCATGTAAAAGGCGAATGCATGGAAAATAAATTAAATGAGAGCTAAAAAAGAGCAGGAAAATGGATTGACTTTTTCAGGGCAATTACAGTAAGTAAAGGGGAAAAGAATATGATTCAGTTTGGAGAAGGTGAGGTGAACTACTTCTGTCTCAGGTAGAGAGTACAGTAGTTTCTCCTAAGGGGCCTCAAAACCTTTACTGAGAGTCATCAATCAGTTCTTTTGTACTGCAGCCATGAAAGTGCTGGAAAACTACCATCAGCTACCAGGTTATCACGTCTGACTCGAGGTTGAGGAGAGACAGATCCTGAAATGAGACACTGTGAATCATTATGACAAAGTGCTGCACTCTTAATACACTCATACTGTATGACATTTACCTACCCTCATCTACATTACATCAAACACAGACACAGAAAAATGGCTCTGCTTTCTGTCAGTAAACCAAGTGAAGCAGGTTTCGGACCTCAATACTTTATGAGCGCCGAATTTGTATCATTGTATTGGCACAGGTATCAAAACATTTTTAAATGATGTCCAAGCCTCGGTAAGCTCCAAACAAAGTGCTAGATGGAGCTTCCAACAGTCTGAAACTCCTTTTCCATGTGGAATCTAGGGGGCTGCGTCTGACAATTTTTGGTATTTTCCAAAACCAACAATCCGACACTTTATGCAGCCAATGGCCGGTAATGTGGGGGTGCCAAAAGTACGCAGGATTACGACTTGTCTCTCAAGCTCTTTTGTCATTCTGCTATCCCAGTTTCTATAATTAATTGCATCTTGCCGCTTGCTATAAGTAAACTTCTTCTGGCACCACTTCCTAACAAACAGCAAGCGGGTGAACTCTAACGGATGGAGGGTAAACATTTATCCAGATATAAAACAAGCAATGTGAAGCAGCACCGCTTGTATTTTCTCCCTCTGTAGATGAGTAAGTCAAGTGTCTAAGTGACTTATTCATTACTAATGTTAAATTTCTCATGTCAGCCTTGTTTCTCTATAACTGGGCGATATTTTATTTACTCTCTCTCCCAACACCTTCCTGTTTTCCTTCCAAACCTCATCCTTTTTGAGAATATTCCCATAAAGGGAGTGTTGGGGAAGACATAAAAGGTGCTGCTTCTCAACCTTGTTAACAAGTCTAACATCCTCTCTACTGACTCATTTGATAAGGGGAGACAGAAGCATTGACTTTGACCAAAGAAAATAGATTGGAGGTGAAGCAAGTGCGTGAAACAGGGCAAGCGTTTTTTCAAGTAAGTGACACATTGTTTAGCCTGTTCAGAGGAGGTTAGGATGTCCTCATTTGGGAAAATCAGAAATAGTTAGGAAGTGGTGTCAGAGAGTGGTCACTCTGAACAACTTTTGCCTTCAGATGTGGTCAGACAAACCTTATAGTGTGACTCTGGCCAATCTGAACTAACCCTTTAAAACACCAGAGAAAATAAAAAAAATAACACAAACAAACTAACAGACCAAGGCAGCATTAGACAACCTACAACTCTTGTGTTGTGCAAGGTAAAATTAATATTTTTGTTGAAGGAATCTGGTTGCTTAGCTTCCTTCACCAGTACTCCTGCTGCTTTTCCAAACTGGAGGTGTGTCGACCACCATCTACTGTAGTTAATTCACTGACTATAAATAAGTACCTCATTTAACCACACTTCAAATAAGCCAAACTATCCTTTTAGGAGAGAGCTACAAAATGGAGAGGTGACTTTTTTGGCTATAACCAGCCCATATGATCTAATTTTACTCACTCTGCTATAAACACTGCTTACTCATTGTGTATATACTAGTTTAACACTAAATATAATATTTTCCTTAACTACATGAAAATAAATCAGACACTCCTGAATCAGAAATCATTTTGAACCCTAACATACATTGATGCTTTACTGTGTGATGTATTGAGTGAATGGAGAGACAGCAGACAGACAGCAGAGAGACAGACAGCAGAGAGACAGAGATGAAGAGTGCTGGAGGAAAGCCCTGTCTCTACATGCACGGCTGGTGGAAAAATGTCTCTCTTAATGGATCCCAGCTTTCTGCAGCACTTAGAACAGCCAAGACCAGCCAAGGGAATAAAATATGGCATTATTATTATTACATTGCAATTATCAATTATCCTCTCTCTCTGACTTTCACTGTCTCTGTTTCTTTCTAACACACAATCACACTTCACAAAGACTCACACATGCACGGACACCCCCAATTTTCCCTTGAAGCCTTCGATGGATACGCAGGAACAAACACATGGAGGCACGTGTACGGGCAAAAGCGCAAAATCACTAAGTATATACAGACACACACTTGCACTGCAAAATCCCCATTCAACACACACACAGAAGACAGTTGCCCGACAGTTCAGCCGGTACACGATGACAGGCGGATATGCGCCTTGTAGATTAGTGTTAGCAGACCCATCTTTTATGCAGCTAATGGAAAGAGACGACAAATGCTCCTTTTTTCTCTTTCCAGTCAGATTCAGACAGACGATAAAATAACCCATAGATCAGAAGATAAATCGCAGACAGTCCTGTTTTTGGTTTTTTGGGTTTTTTAACATCGCTTCCTCGATCATGTGAAGACGCAGTAAACGTCAGGCTGAATCTGTCAGGTGTGGGCTGGTTTCTGGAGTACCGGTCGATCTGCTGCTGCGTCTCGGTCTGTATCTGCTAGGCTCATCTATCTTTCCAAAAAATCTCAGCTCTGTGTAGGCTGCGCGTAGCTCTGCTATTACTCATACATGGCTCGAGTCGGACTCTCACCATGCAGATGCCATACTGGAAAGAAATACAGGAGTGTTTGTTAAGCGAATAACAGAATTCAACCTTTTATTCTAATCAGACTTGTTGTTTGGAAACCTAAGCAGCAGTACGCCCTTCTTCTTTTACTAAATCCATCTTTGGCTGATTCAGACTACTACATCACTTGATAAATCACTCAAAACATTTTGAGTGTTTGTGAATAACGATAAGGCACTAAAGTTCCCCCAGAAAGCCTTTTCTCGGTATTGTTGTGGTCTTTAGCAGCTGGGACGCAGCCAGCAGCCTCCTTATCAGCACTTAACTAAGGAGGGCAGCTGAAAACCTGTCCTGAGGGCCAAGCTTTCAGCTCTAAACTGGAGGATATGGTCCAAGGCTATTAGCTTTAAACAGGGATGGATTGAAGGGTAAACCTGCCAAAACCCAGCTTACCTACCCCCTTTTGTCTGTAAAACTAAGATGACGTGATTTTTTAATGATCTACAGTGCATTCATGGAAAGTTTAGTGCTGTAGCATCAAAGTGAGGTAAGGTTCTTAATATGGTATTGTTAAAAGTGATGGTTATGTAGTCTTTGTCACAGTTCAACAACCTTTTCATTCAACACCACATTACTGACTTAAAAGGGATAGTCTTGATTATTAGTGGGGTTGTATGAGTTACTTATCCATTGTCATTGTATTACCCACAGAAGATGGTGACTGACATGCCTCCAGTTTGAAAAAAGAAGAGAGTGGTACCAGCAAGGAAGCTAAGCAATGTACTGCAGTGGACAGGGTCCGCAGCAAAATGTATTTTACGCACCTAAAAAAAGAGATCCACCTAAAACTAAAAAAAAAAAAAAATCAATAGCAGTTTTAGTGTACGCTATATTTTCACCACTTAACCTTGATGCCAGACAGCCTTTTCTGACAGGAAAACGCAGTTATATAAGTTAAATATTGCTCCCTGTGAACCATCCTAACTCCATAGGCAAAATCAGGAGTTTTACCTCGCAGAACACAGGAGTTGCTGGTCTACTGCTGCCTTGATCTGTTTGTTTGTGTTGTGTGTGTGTGACTTAGATGTTTTAAAAGGTTAGCTCAGATTCAGCAAAATCAAGGAGGCAGTGCGCCATCAACTCCGGTGTATCGCAAGTTAAAATTTATTGATTTTGCCAGTGATATCTGGTTGCTTTGCAGAGAGCGATATTTGGCCTCTGTAACAGCAATTTCTTGTGAGAAAAGACTGCCTGATGGCAAGGTAAAGCAATGAAAATATTTTTAATACAGAATAAACAGGTACTGATTATTTTAGATGGCCTTTTTAGAAGTGGCTAAAATACATTTTGCTTCTGCCCCTTCACCAGCAGTTCATTGTTTAGCTTCCTAAACTGGTACTCCCGCTGCTTTCTGAAACTGAGGGCGTGCCGACCACCATCTGTTGTAGGTAATACACAGACTATGGAGAAGGACCTCATATAACCCCACTTCAAATAAGCTAAACTATCCCATTTTACAAGTGAAGCCACAGATCACATCATATGACTGTACACTGTTAAAGAGGATTTCTGAGTCCAGTGCGCCAGTGCACTAATAAGATTTATTTTGTATTTTTGTCATCAAGCCATGATGTCCTTCCAGTCATGAGGACTATATAACTATTAGATTATTTAGAAGACAACAAGATAACAGAAAGTAGCTTAGTAACAAGCTGCAGTACATCTTAGCAAGTTTGCAGACCCTAGAAGCACCACAATCTCACCCTGTGTGTGCTTCAAATAACTCTCAGTACCTCACAGAGCTGCAAACTGAAGGCAGATCTGAGGCATGAGCTGAGGTGTGTGTGTTTATACAGGATCAGCCCCTATACCACCAACACAGCTTTCACAGCTGGGCTGTTTGGACTTGACGGATGAACTGTGCCATATGTCCACGGTGTGTGTGTGTGTGTGTGTGTGTGTTTTGAATGTGTGTGTGCGCAGTTGGGTGTAAGGCAGCTCAAATCAACAAACCATAAACAAGCTAACATTCTGACCCCAAAAGCCGTGTCTCCACAACATATTCAGCCTTACAACCAGAACCTGTGATGCTTCTGTTTATGAGCCAAAAAAATAGGTAAAAGGAATAAAGCTGCAATGATCGACTACCAAATTAATCAACTATTTTGATAATTGATTAATCATTATGAGTCATTATTTAAAAAGAAATGGCCAAATTCTCTTTCTTTACTGCTCTATGACAGTTAACTAAATATCTTGGATCCTTATTATTGTGAACAAAACAAGATACTTGGGAACATTTAACCCTACTTTCTGACATTTTATGGACCAAACAACTAACTGATTAATCGAGAAAATGGCTGACAGGTTAATCAATTATGAAAATAATCATCAGTTGCAGCCCTAAAAAGGACTATTGGACAAAACCCTGTTACAGTTACATTGAAGCAATTCATATTCATCCAGAAAGCTCCATCTAAGACACATTGCCCACACTGCACAGGCCAACTAAAAATGAACCTGACTTGAGTGTCTTGCTATTTATTTCATTTTTTCAAACCAGTTTCTCACTGTTGTTCAGTGTTACATGCATGCATTTCATTTTTGCGTCTGCATGGGTTGCTAAGTGCATTCATCTGTGTGTGTGTGCTCAACCTTAATGGTATTTTTATCACTGGAAACAACTATGAACAATTAGCCGGCAAGTGGCTTCCCCTCGCTATCTGCTGGTGTGTAATTTGGAGGAAGCGGGCGCAGTAGCAGTGAGGCCACGCAGGGCCTCATTAACATCAACCTTACTAGACACAATCACTGCCTGCACACAGAGTAGGCTACAGACAGATAGACAGACACACACACACACACACACACACACTGAGCACTTACACATATAGAAAATACATCCTTACTAAGATGCAACTTACACACATAATGCAGGGACATTTAAGACACACATGCACTTTATCTTTACGACTGACTCACCGCTGCCCTCTGGAAGGCTCCTTTCGTGTAGGTGCCCCCTCCTCTGTAGTTGATTGCCGGGATCTCCTGGTTGAACAGCGAACACTTGTGCTGGTGGGACTTGGGCGCTGAGATGTGGTCCACCCTCGTCACCACGTGGGTCTTGGATGAAAAGGTGACCAACGCCACCCTCGTGTCCTCCGGTGCAACAGGGAAGTCGGACAGCATCTTGCGCACAAACCTCAGCTCACTCAGGAAGTTGTTGGCCCCCACGCTGGACGACTCGTCCACCAGGAAGACCAGGTCCAGGCAGGAGCTTTTCTCACGCAGCTCGCGGACGTTTCGCTTGAACGCCTGGCCGAGGCGCTCCACTTTGCTCTCGGCGCTCTCTGACAGGTTGCCCGCTGACGAGGAGGAGGTTAGGGGGGTCATCTGCCTGGACCGGCGGGTCTGCTGCTGAGACTGTTGGGCTGTGGTCCATACATCCAGGATGCACAAGAGCAAAAGACAAGTAGTCCATGATGGTGTTAAAGAGTACATTTGAAGAATCATAGTGACAGTCAGCACAACACCTGTGCTGGAGACTTAATAGAAGAAAAAAAACACAACGTGGATCCTCTTCTCAAGAGGAATTCAGTGGAGATAAACGTGTCCTATGCCTGCGTCAGCATCCAGGGTAGCAGACAGCAACAGTTCAGTGCAGAGTTCCTCAAAAGCATTGCTAAATCAAGATGATTTTCTTCTCTTTTCATTCAAATGTGCCTCTGTCCATCTGCTTCTTTCTCTCTCCAGTGGAAGAAAACTCCAGTCCCGTCTGGAAAAGTGTTTAGACTGCCTGCCTGTCTTTTCTACAAAAATAAATCTGTCTTTTTTCCCTTGCTTTGCGTACAGTCTCTACAAGTAAATATATTGTTTAAAGCCTGTTAAAGGTCTGTATAAATCTTTTTCTCTCCTTCTTCCTGCCCTTTCTGTCTGTTAGTCAGATCTTTTAGCCTGTGCATCAGATCCAAAAGCCTCTTCAGCGCTCTCCAGTCCCAGTGTGCTGCCCCTCAGGCTCCTGTTTGCCTATGTGACGCTCCTGCCTGCACCGTCAGCCAAGCTCCGAATGCTTGTTCCCCTCTTCTCCCCAAATCATTTAAAAAAACACACAGAGGAGGAGGAGGAGGGAGGGAGGAAAAAAAGTTGAGAGACAGACAGAGAGAGGCTGAGGGGAAAAAAGGGGGCAGTCCAGTCGTGGCCGTGAAGTCATTTTTTTCCCCCCTCTTCATCTCTCCTCCTCCCTTTCTCTCACCTCCCCCCTCTTCTTTCTCTATCTCTCTCTGCACCCTCCCACCCACACCCCCCTTCTCTCTCTGCCTGTATCTGTCTATCTCTCTCCTCCTGAGCGGAGTGAGGTTCGATGTCGGTGCAGCGCCTTGCCTGTCAACTTGTCAACATTCCCAAAAAGACCCATCAGCAACAGGCTGTGATCAACCCCATATGTCCACACATGCACGTAAGGTAACATCAGAATGAGATCAAACAAAAGGTGGGAAGAAGGGAAGAGAGGACAGAAAGATAAGTCTGATTTAAGAAGTAATATCAGACAGATGAAGGACTGAAACCTTGATTTGTACTTCAGAGTTAGGAAGCAGTTAAGTCTGCTCTGGATATGTCCTTTGTCAAATCATCACTCTTTTAGTAGCTATCATTTCCTCTCCCTCCTCCCCTCTGTTTCGCTCTGCGTATCTTATTCAAGAAATTTTAAAAAAGGACGAAGAAAGTTCTGCCCTCCTCGCTCTTTGGACTTGTCTACTTCTTCCTGCACCACAGGGATTCACACACACTCTTTCACTGCGCTGTTTTTCGACATCTCTCACAGCCTCTCCCTCTTTCTCCTTCGCTCTCTGCTGTCGTGTTTTCCTTCAGTGATTTTATCTGTAACCAAAACAAAGGCGGCCGGTGTTACAGAGGCACACAGCGCCTATTAAACCAAAAGGCCTGAGATTTACAGCAAAAGAGCTGGCTGCACGAGGACCTGCAGAGAAAGAGTCAGACAGAAACAGGACAAGGGACAGAAAAGGAAGAAGTGACCATGTCCAAAAGTATGAGGACAACCATATGTGATTGTAGTGCAGCATTGATCTGTTGCTACAACAGTCTCCATTGTTCAGGGAAGATTTTGGAACCTGGCTGGAGGGATTTGCTCCTTTTCAGCCAAAAGAGCATTAGTGAAGTCGGGCACCGAGGTAGGGCTCACAGTCAGCGTTCAAATTCATCTAAAAGGTGTTGGATGCAGCTGAGGTCAGGGCTGTGTGCAGGCCAGTTGTCTTCTTCCACACTAAACTCAGAGAACCGTTTCTTTGTGTACGGGGGCACTGCCATGCTGAAACTGGGAAGTTGTCACAAAGACTGTTGTATGACGTTCCCATGATTCTTTTTAGCCCCACATTCCTGTATGTTGAGAATCTGCTTCTTGTGTTTTATTCTTATGTTTTGTAGCTGATTGCTGTCTGTTGTCTGCTCTTCTTTTTTTCGACCCATCTTACTCCCTGGCAGAAGACGTATTGTATTTCAATGGGGTCTTCCTGTTTAAATAAAGGATCAATAAAGTAAATAAATAAATAATGATAAATGAATCAAACATTAACTTGAATAAAACTAGGGCTTCGGCCCAATTATTTGTATCACCAACCAATGGTTTAGCCTATGACATGTCAGAAAAATGTGGGAAATTTCCATCAAAATGAACCAGAATTTTACATGATTTATTCTAGAGGTTATTCATTTTAGCTTTTTATTGTGAATTTTCTCTACTTAAGTTCTGACTAATGGAGCCTTGAGTATCTTTCATGTTTGTCTATTGTTGACTAATCTGTCAATTACTTTCTTGATTAATCGATTAGTTGTTTGGTTAGGGTTTTGGCAGCTTTGCAGTTAAATGTAAGACTTTTAAAGACCTTGCTAAGACCATGATGAATGCAATTTAAGAGCTATTTCACAACCTTACTCCTAAAAAAGGATATGAAGGAAAACTGGAGACCCAGAATTACAACATTCAACAGAACATGATTATACAGAATCTGTGTGTACGTAAGACTAATAGTAGTAATGATTATTGGTTCCATGTTGGTTTTGTTTTGTAGTCGTTACGTTGTGATCAATACAATATTTTTCCCTAAAATGCATTTGAAAATGAGAGTGAAGTTAATGCAATGTTACAACTAACGTTCACATCATAATCCCAATTGATGCAGCTCTAGTGTGCCTTGTCTTCTGCAAACCAAATCTACAGACTACAAATAAAGTAACCAGAATCTGAACCTGAACCTCCAAATTTCTCAAAAGCCATTCAAGATTTAGAGTCCTCATAGTCTTGTTTTGTCCAACAAACAGAGTTTACAGAAATCCAATCAAGAATCACTTTAGACAGAGAAATGCAGTAAATCCTCAGACTCGTGCAACTGGACTTAATTTGCCATTTTTGCTTGAAAAATGACATAAATAATTAATGGATTATCAAAATAGCTGCTGATATATTTATAACAACCGAGTAATGAATTAATCGATTCATGGTTTCAGCTAGGCGTGAACTTTATCCAAGAAAAAAAATCATATTGTGATGATCTCGACAGATACTGAAGTTGCACGTTGAGTTAAGATTTTAGGGGGAAGATAATTTTTGAACTTCATTTTCACTGAAAATAGTATTTGTAGGCTGGGGCACCTTTGTAGCAGCACAATGATTCATTTATAATGGTTCGCTATGACACATTTTACCTTTATCAAAAAATTGCAGCTCTTACTAATAGCATTTCAATTGTTTAGCCCTAGTTTCATCTCTACTCAGACATCTTAGCTCTAACCAAAACCACAAAAACAGCCCCAAACAACACAAAGTTATGTGGGTTGAGGTGTTCACATACTTTTGGCCATATACTGTATAGACAAAAAGAAACAAAACATAAGGAGAAAGCAATAAGAAAGACAAAACAATAAGAAAGCGCAAAGTTGACAGAGGGTGTGTGTGTGTGTGTGTGTGTGTGTGTGTGTGTGTGTGTGTGCGTTTCCACCAGAGCAGTCCAGTGCAGCCAGTCTTGTACTATTAGCCACAATGACACACAGCTCAGGCTCACAGAGTGTTTATTAGGCTGTATAAGCCAGGCTTTCATTTAACGGTGCTGGAAAACTTATGCACTGAACGAAGAGGTGGGAATAGAAAGTAGCGTCATACAGGCCAGATAAACGGACTGAGACACAAACACAGACATATAGAGACTAAAACACACACACTGACCCAGATCTACACGCAGATGCATATAGAGACACACACTCGCTCTCACACATGCTGAAAGGGGGATGAGCACAGCTGTGACTTCCTGCTTTTTGGCACTGGAGACCCCTCAGCAGACTTTGTGGGGGTCTCAAGGGAGACAAAGGCTTGGTGGATGGAGAGGAGGCTTGTGAGTTTGTGTGTTGATAGGAGGTTGTGGGTTGGTCTGAACTGAATACTTGAGGGGATAGTTCAGATTATTTAAAGTGGGGTTGTATTATCGATAGTCATTGGTAACCTACCACTGTTATGTAAGCCAAATATCTCTCTCTCCAAACCAGCCAAACTCCATTGGCAAAATCAGTAATTTTGCCTTGCAGAGCGCAGAGTTGCTGGCCTAATGCTGCCTCAATCAGTTAGTTTGATTGTGTTATTGTGTGACATTGGGGTTTAAAAAGGTTAAATTGGATTCACCGAAGTCACACAATACCACAAACAAACTAACAGATCAAGGCAACAGAAGACCAGCATCTCCCATATTCCGCAAGGTAAAATGACTGCTTTTGCAAAAGCTGTCTCGTTGAATGAGAGAGAGCTATATTTGGTTTATATAATGGTGGTTTCCCATAGAAAAAGGCTGTTTGATGGCAAGCGAAGGCAGTGAAAATATTCTAAATACAGCGTACACTTAAACTTGTATGGATTTTTTTAAGATAGGCCTTTTTTTAGGTGTCTAAAACATCTTTTGTTGCTCCCTCTGTCCACTGCAGTACAGTGTTTAGCTTCAATACGGGTACTCCTCTCTGCTTCTCCAAACTGGGGGCATGCTGACCAGCATCTACTGTAGGTAGTAGACTACCTCATACAATCCGAACTATCCCTTCAAACAAAATCTGTAAGGGAGTATTGCCTATGTGTACTGTTAAAGGCTACTACAAAGATATCTGCCCTTTTTGACTATGGTTTAATTACTTTTATGATGTTTTTAATAGCACATACAGATACAAAAAAATTATTTTCATGACAAAAAGTGAAAAAAAGAAACAGGGCTTTTTTTAATCTTCCCTGCAACTCTGAAGTCATAAAACACAAACACTTTCCTCTTCGGTTAAAATTAAAGCATCTATTTTGCAGAGTCTAAACCATTTAAAATCCAAATAAAGCAGTGTAAATGGTCTTTGTTGAGAGGTATAAAATTAAGCAAAATACAAAAAGACAGAACAAATAAGCATTCAGTCTGCCACAGATCAAATTTAATGTCTGCCTTTCTTAAATTCCACACAATTTAAGGCTCTTTTTTTAGACCCGGACTTTCAAAAACAAAAATTAAGACTTTTTAAGGATCTGTGGGAAGCATGTGATCACAGGATGGAGGATGTGTGCACTGTTTCACATGCTATGTTTGTCCACGCCAACTCACACAGAGCAAAGAATTATTGCACAGGACACAGAGAGAAATAGCAGATAAGAGTACAAATCACAGAATCTGAGAATAGTTTTTCCTGTAGTTAGCACTCTGAGGATGTTTTGCCACACACACACACACACACACACACACACAGACAAAAATACTTTCTGGCCACTGGCAAAGTGGCTAAAAGGCTTGATTTCCCTCATAGTCTATCAAGATTAACACTTTGGATTATTTAAAGTGGGGTTGTATGAGGTACTTATTGATAGTCAGTGTATTACCTACAATAGATGCCACCCTCCGCCCTGTTTTGGGGAAGCAGCAGAGTACCAGTGCAGGAAGCAAAGCAATGTACTGCTGTGGACAGGGTCAGCAGTAAAACATATTTCAGCTAACTAAAAAATGCTCAACTAAAAAAAAAAGAAAAATCAATGTCAATTTAAGTGTATGCTTAAGAATATTTTCACTGCTTCGTCTTTTTCCAACAGGAAAATGCTGTTTTTTAAGACAAATATTGTTCTTTCCAAACCAACCAAACTCCTATAGCAAAATCAGTTATTTTACCTTGCAGAACGCAGGAGTTGCTGGTCTACTCCTGCTTCAAGCGGTTAGTTAGTCTTATTCTGTGACTTTGATATCTTAAACAATTAGTTTGAATTCACCAAAGTCACACAAAAAATACTTTGGAGAAACCAAATTACAGAAAGATTCTAAATTCAGCACACACTTTAACTGATATCACCGGTGCTGCTGCTGCTTTCCCAAACTGGGAGCATGTCGACTGTCATCTACTGTAGGTAATACACCGACTATTGATAAATACCTCATACAAACTCACCTCAAATAATCCAAACCCTTTACAACATGTCGCACAACTCTGGCCCAGAGACTTAAGAATAGTTATCTACCAACAGTGTTCTTTTAACTGCAAGGTATTAAAAAGTCTATAAGGGTCATTAAATCTGTACTCAAGACAAGACACTTGCCTCTGCTTTCTTCTGCATTCCTCTTCTCCTCCTTCTTCTTCCTCTGTAAAAGCAAAAACACTCAAGAGGTCAAGGATTGCACAATGGCAATGGATGTAAAATGTGCCTCTTTATTCTCCCGCTACACTCTCTCCCTCACCTGACAGCAGGCTGGATCAGCAGGTACAGTAGCTACAGGCAACAACCTCGTATTTCTTGGCATTTCTGGCCTGAAGAATGAAGCACATATCTCAGCAGCAGGACAACTTTTCCAAAACATTCCTTCGCTGCTTAGTTTGATCTGAAATCAGGTTAAATGTGTTCCCACATGAGCTCAGAGAAAAAAAAATGGATACTCACATTGGGCTCTCTACGTCCAGTGGATTTCAAGTAAATGTGGAGTTGGGTTTATTTATGTGTTGGTTTGACACGTGCAAACTCCAGCAATGTAGTCAGTTCACCTGTAAGCAGAAAATTAACCAACAATTGTGATCATTGGCTAATCTTTGAGGACATTTATGAAGGACAACACAAAAATGATCTGTTTTCAATTTTTTACATGTAATTTAAAGATGTCACCTGGGATTTCTGGGAAATTTTGATGCCGATTTTTCATGATTTTATGGCATTTTAAGGATCACTGTGTAGGATTTACTGGCATCTAGCAGTGCACTTCCAGACTGCAAAACTTACACATAGTACAAAAAGCCGTAGCTAGAGCCAGTGTTAGATATAAATGGTAAATTCTAAGGTAACAAATACAAAACTATTCTTATTTTCAGGTGATTATACACTGATGAATATGAATGAACATGAACTGCCATATTCTGCCAATAAATCCTTGTAAATCATACACACTTGACCCTTAAGGTTAATTGCACTTTTTGAACACTTTTGTACAGTTAGGGTTCCAGACTCCCCTTCTACTTATCAAAAAAGAGACAAAACACACAATGAACAAGGTCAAAGATGAATATGATTGATAGCATTATTCCATTTTTGTATAGATATCATGCTAATATCATTATTGTGGATTCTTTTGGCAACAATAATCAAGTAGCAAAAATCTGATCCTGTGACAGCCCAAATTTGAACATGAAAGTTAAATTATTGTTTGTTGCAGTCCCAGTATATATTTCAGTGATTTTAATTTACATTTATTTGTACTGATTATCCTATGTGTGGAGCTCTCCTACATATTTGGCTCAGGAGACTATTGTGAACTTCATTTCCCATGTGAGTAGAGGCACAGGTGAACTCTGTTTGAGGTAGTTATAACAGTTGTTTCTTTTAATCTGTTTGTTACCTGAACTCACTCCCACATGTAGCCCAAGTTTACGTTGAAATTCAAGATATGTGACGCCACATTTTGTTCAGTAGTAGTTTCACATTTAACTTAGTGTCTAATGTCCCTTGTGGCTTGGTAACGGTCAAAAAACTGCTAATGCCGTCACTCCAAATAAGGAGGAGCCGTTAGTAGCTTTTAGTGCCTGCTAGCGAACTGATAAAACTGGAATTGCCTTTGGTGAGTCACTTAGACTGAAAGGGAAAGGCTTTTTAATTGTATTCAAAGCTAATGCCATCATTTGGGAATGTTACAGAGTACTTAAAACGACCAAATGGAGCCGCCACAGATCAGGAACAACAAAGCTTTCACTCTTTAACGAGCTCATTTGCCGCATTTAGCTAGCTTAACGTAGTTAATGAGTTAATTAGCAGCACCAGGCCAATGTAAACTCTACAAAGGCTGTTTAACTGCCGCCGGCAACTAAAATGAGATACGAATTAAAAAACCTCACCCTCTCTGTAACTTTATCCATGCCTCTTAACCGTATAAAAAACAAAATTAAAAGCTCACTTACCGTTAACTGTTTAAGTGCCTCTTTTTCCAATCAGCACCGCACAGTATTAGACAGTTGTGTTACACTGCCCTCTGCAGGCAAGTGGGAACAGCAAAGCTCACACAACATGTGGATGTCAATGCAGTATGTGTAACGTTGTTGCTATGGCACCCTGCGGCCGATAGGTGGAGCACTAATAAAGCTTAAGTCTGAAAGGGTCTGAATCAGTCAGTCCTGCTTTATTTAGTGGTAGAAAGGAATTACTTAAATTAATGTTTTTTGTTTTGTGTTTTATTATCTTTTTAACAATAACATACAAGGCACAGTTTGTAGCATAATAACGTAAATTATCATTATAATACATAGTAATATATAATGGAAAATTCAAACAGAAAATAAAATACTAAAAAATATAAAAAATTATGAAAAGGAAAATAAAAGAAGGAGAACAGAAAAGTGCACATTGTTGTTCTAGGGGTTATCAAATATTTTCAGGTCTTCATGACTTCTGAGCAGAGACTTGGCATGTTTCCCTTTCATAAGTTTTACACTGAGATGATTGTCCATAAGTTCCCTTTTAAAAACTGAGAAGAGGGTTTTCATTTTCCTCCATTCGGATGCGTGGATGAAACATTTTTTGCTGGGAGTATAGGGTTGTTCAATATCAAGTCATTCTTGATGTTCTTCAGGTCAGTACCAAACACAATATTATTTCTTCTGAGAGGAGCATATACTGTAGTGGGATTTTGAATGATAGTCAGTCCTGCAAATCACAAAATGTCGTAGAGTATATACAGTATCACAAAAGCTACAATTATCGGGATCAACATTAAATCTCATTCTCAGCAGTCAATTGGATGGATAAATATTGTTTAGAATTTAAAATGGAGTTCTTGGGTTTTGGGGCTAAGTGATATATGTGATATATATGGTTCTCAGATTACAAATACTGAACAGATAGCCTGCAGTATGTTACAAAGTGGAGCAATCACCCATGTCTTCATGGACAAGAGATAAAGAGACAAATGAAATGTGCTTTTGAGTGAGGGATCCAGTGTAGATCAGCAGTTTCTGAAATACTTAGACCAGCCTGTCTGGCACCAACAACCATGTCGCATTCAAAGCCACGTAAATCACCTTTCTTCCTCATTCTGATGCTCGGTTTGAACTTCAGCAGGTTGTGTTGACCATGTCTTCATGCCTACATGCATTGAGTTGCTGCCATTTGATTGGCTGATTAGATATTTGCGTTAACGAGCATTTGAACAGCAATACCTAATAAAGTGGCCAGTTAGTGTATGTTTTGCACTAACTGGTAACAGTTTTAGATCAGATTTGCTGTCATTTATGATGAGAGAAATGTGCTTACATTTAGAGAGGACGATGGTGAGTGAAGAAATTTAGGCAAACATTTACAGCAGGATGCATGAGAGTTTTTGCACAGAACAAAACTCACAAGGGAAATTAAATCAAATGGCTGGGTTCATCTCTATGTTTTTGAAGCCAAGATGACACACAGTAAATGCCAACATTTTATTTGGGTTAAGCTGACTTATCAAGTTCTATGTAGTTTATAATGTTTCACAACCAAGTGTCTTTTATGGTCAAGAAGAAGAGACATTTCCAGTAATGTAATGTGGATGTGAGTGTTGGTGTTTGGGGAGTGTTCAACAAACAGGGAAGTAAGACTGACCGCACATGACAGCAATACATCTGTTGAACTTTTTGCACCAGTTGGTAGTTTTATAAATGAGCTCAGCAGCTGTCAAGGGACTTTTTTCTGTTTTCCTTTTTGTCTGTGGCTCTAATTTCCTGTAATATCAGCAGGGTTGGGTATGAGTAGATAGGGTATGGAAGCTCATTACTGACAAAAATATTAAGAATGTGGAAATTAATCTGCAGAGCTGTTATCAGACTTCATAATGTGGTGTGTAATAATCATGACAGTAGAAAAATGTTTTTTGTTTTTTTTTGTTTACACAGCTGGATATTGTCCACCTTGAAATGCAGAAGAAGTATGATGTACCACTGACTCTTTATGCTGCTAGTAAATTCATGGAGCTTTACGCTGCTTTCATAGTTCATGTTGTCTCTGTTTTGTGGGTCTGTTCAGGTCAACCACTGGGTCTTGAAGCCAGAGTTGAAGGTCAGAATTTTCCAGTTTAAATTTCCAACTTCTGAGTTCAAAGTACTCCAGGTGCACAGTGCCAAAAGTAAAAACATGTCTGACCCTGACAAATTCATGAGTGTCTTTGGCAAGTGCACACACAAATGAACCCCCAGCTGTGCAGCCTCCTTGCATATATAAACCACAAAGGAGTAAAAACAATGCATGAGGTAACAGCATACTTGTCAACCATCCTGATTTTCCCAGGAGACTCCCATTTTTCATTGCTCTCTCCCTATGTCCTCCCAGGATCACGATTCCCCTATATTTCTCCCTATTTCTGATAAAATTTCCACACCTTTTTTTCTTTTAATTACCACAACCTGTTTTTAATGCTGTACTGTGTTTATAAGCTTTATATGACTCTAAAAGTCTACTGTTTCCACACGGACAACAATGCAGCTACACCAAACTAGACTTCCTAAGAAGAATCCCTGTCGCTTAGTTGAGAATTTAAAGGAAAAAGGGTATGCATTTTGGAAAATCTGCTGTGTGAACTTTCTTTCAGGGGTTGTGGTTTTGAGTACCAAGTTTTCTGAAATGCAGCATAATAATTCTTGAGTCTACTCGGAGTTTGGCTGTATCGAGTCCCTTTCAAATCAACTAATCAAATCTTCACAAGAACGCAATATGAATTAATCTATTAATCCCTAATGTTATTAATTACATTAGCTGCTGAACACAGTAATATAGGCTGCATTATAACTGTATGGCTTATTTGCTGGTTTAGTGCAGTAGGCGTGTACATGTGAAGGTTATTGTCAGACATGAGCATGGGGGATGCTGGGTGGACTGATGCAGAGCCATAAAGACTATGGAAAATATACAGGAAATATTTCTTAGTCTGGGCGTGTGGGCGTGCAATGCCTTACAATGTCTGCCAGATGGGAGGAGTTCAAACGATGACACGATTGTGTGGAGTCCTCACAGATGCTGCAGGTTTCCTGAGGCAGCATGAGCTGTAGGTGTCCTCCGGTCATCTGCAAACTTAATGATGGTGTTAGCAGCAAGTGCACAAACAGTCGTGTGTGAAGAGCGAGTAGAAAAGAGTTATTTTGGAGGCTGGCTGAGGATGCTCTGACAGAAGTTCAGGATTTGTTTCATACTTTTATGGGTCCAAAGAGTTTAATCGCTGCACAAGAGAAACTGAGTCAGCTTTGAGCAGCTCGCTGTTTTAACCGAGGGTCTGCAAAAAGGGGCGGGGCTTAGGAAGATTCAATTAGTAGAATTTATCCTCCTATTTCATGTTGAAATGGCTGCTGTGAAAAAAGGCATGTTGCCCCTCCCAAAACAGCTGAAGAAATTAGAAAGAGCAGTTTTTAGCTGAACAAACTAATCCGAGTTTTACACTTATGAATCTGTGCCTGCGGGCCCTGCAGATTGACAACAGCTTGAGTGTGTTTTTTAATAGCTTTTCTCATTCATAAATCTGCACAGACAGATGTGGACAGTCAAGCTTGGCACAGAAACAGCAGACTGCAGCTGATAGGGTGTGTCATGCAGAATATCAATACGTCTACATGATCAGAATGCAGCAGCGTGCATGTAGGCTGTCAGTGCTGTTGCGTGTGACTGTAAATGTGTGAGTGTTTGTAGGTGAGACATAAAGCTGTGTGAGATGTCAGAGGTAAAAAATAATGGTTTTATGTTCAGCTGAGACTATTTATAGTCTGGGCTGCACTCACACACGCAGCATAAATATTTTATTAAGTCCAACCAGCCTGCAAGAAAGTGACGTCCTTGAGGCTGAAAATCGACCCGATTTATCGTCCTTTATTGAATAACCTCACACATCACATCTACAGCTGTACCATCACATGATCAGCTGATCCTCCTGAATAACTGCAGACATGCCACCAAGGTTACAGTGAATCAATACACAAAGTCTTTCAATTTATAAATTGTTGCGATGTTACAATAAATTAAGCTGTGCATCCTGTCATATCTCAAATTGTGCGACATCCACAAAGATCCAATTAGTGACTGTCGTTCTTTAAGATCGCCCCTAGCAAGTAATCAATCATTCAGGCTTCAAACCAATTAAAACATGTAAATGTGAACATATTAGCATTCATAACAGGCACTCAGGCATGCAAACATGTTCTTTAACCTTTAATTTTCTGTGTCACGTTCACACAGTCACACATCAGGGAGCTGATTGGTACAACATCTGGCTCCTGCAGGCCACTGAAGTGAAAAGGAGTTATGTGCCTTGCCTGTGGGCACGTCAGCAGCCACGTCCCTAACTGTTGGGCGATTGTGTATTCATACAAAGACAGATAAATGCACACATACATACCAAGAGGGCTGAGGGACATCATCGTGGGAAAGGTCCACAAAGGAGACAGGTGTTAGATTCCACACCTCCACAAGAGCGATGGATCATACAGCGCACACACATAGTACACACATGCTCGTACACATCAACAGCAAACACAAAAACATACAAATACAGGCTGTCAGCATACCAACGGTCACGCTCAACCTCAGCACATACTTTGAAATGCTCCTTTTTTCTTGACCAAAACAATTTCAAAACAAAGTCCAATACTTTGGTGTTTTTTCCCTGAGATTTTAACCTCCTCACCACCTCCTCACCTTCTTCCCATCTGGATTGAGTTTGCCCAGTTTTCTCACTCAACTCCATCTTCTGAAAACAAACGAGACAGCTCCAGAAAAATCTAAGTCTTGATCATGAGCAAACATTATTTTTTTGTCAAACTACTGTTTCCAAGGGCAGAATGAACTTTCACGCTCACCTATTTCTACATCTGCACATTTTCTTTCTTTCTTTCTTTCTTTCTTTCTTACTTGCTTTCTTTTTTTCAACAGAAAAATCCTCCAACAAGTGCAAAAGTTGGAGACAAAAGGCAAGAGAAAAAGGATGTGTGAGACTGTTGGAAGAAGGGAGGAAAAAACACGAGAGGAAGCAGAATGAGGAGAAAGAGATATAAAGGAATAAAGTGCAGTACAGCAAGGAGAAAAAAATAGAAGAGGAGGAATAAACAATAACAGCAGAAAGACAGGAGACAGATTCTATGAGGTGGAGGAGGGAGACAGGGAGGAGTGGGAGAGAGTAAGATGAGGAGGTCATTTCTTGAGGCAGTGTGAACTGGATTCAGCCAGACTTCCATAAAAACAGCCTCGACCAGGCATCGCTGCTGACAGTCAGTCGGGGAGGGGCTGGACTGAGGGGGAAACGAATACACGAAATGTGCACACACACACACCCACACACACACACACACACACACACACACACATAAACACACACACACACACACACACTGTTGAAAAAAGAGGATACTGTAAGTGCTACCTCGTGCGAAAAACACCACCATCTGAGGTCTGATCTGTACAGGTCATAGTCACTCCTCCTTACCACTTTGAAAGAGGAAGTTCTGTGCGTCTAAAGGCTTGTTTCAGAGGATCTGCAAGACCACAAACACACCCTGTGCTGTGACAAAAACTCAGCTGCTGGCTCAGCTGATCAGGATTACTGCACATATCAAATCCCTTGTTTTTCTTAAGGGCTGTCTGCTGGTATTAGTGACTGAGGAATAAGATACACAGGCAAAAAAGTAGCTTTATTATGTGCACTTTGGAAGTCTCTTTTGCCTACATTCTCTGTTTGCTTCCAAAGTGAACTGTACTAAATGAAGTGACAGTAATGGATTACATGAAACGGGGCTGCAAAATTTGTAAACAAAAAACGGTAACTGTTGTCATTACAATTTCAAGTAAAAAAAAAAAAAAAAAAGATGTAATCATTTTACTGATACATTACAGCTATAGTTGGTAATGTTGAGAGAGCTGTTGGAGAGCTAGCAAGATTTGAAAGTGGCACCTCCTCTAAGCTCCACCACCTCCTCCCCCTCCCGTCAGTGCTCCGTCCAAAACCACGCCCCACGACGAGTAAAAACGCTCAATGCTCCATGGAGGAAGCACAGATCCTATAAGTTAGATAAGCAGTATGTACCGACCACCAGCTTACACCGACAGAGAAGCTAATGTTAGCATTGAGCTAATACGAGCTACAAAAGCAGCTAAGTTGGCAAACGTTAACATATTTCATGAAAATAACAAATCCCCCTAAAGCAAAACAAATAACTACCTGTCCAACGGAAAGACAGCAACCTCTGCAGCACTTTTCAGGCCCTTCAGATGCCTCAGTTGTCTCCACCGCTCAAAGGCTGCACTGATGTTGACTCTGGTTTGACCTCTAGTTTTATCCAGAGCCTTTTTCATCTCAGCCCTTTCTACCTCCAGCTTTCTTTTCTTTGCCTGTTTAGCAGGGCGAGCCGTTACAAGTAATGCTGGAAGTGGTATTTTTGGTATAACAAAAAGTGTTTCTGAACAGGACTACTAACTATAGTTTTAAGTAAAAGGTTTTATTATCAGGATTACAATTTTAAATACAAACCAACTGCTAATGTTACTTACACAGAACAAGCGCTATCTTTTACATGGACTAACCACTAATGTTAACTACACACACCAAACACCAAAGTTAGCTACACAGACCAACTGCTAACATGAGCTACACAGACCAGCCACTAACGTTAGCTGCATGGACCCCCCGCTAATGTTAGCTACACAGAAATCTAGTTAGCTAGCTAACCTGTCAACACTACTACTACTGCTACTGAAAATATTTTGGGAATAAAGGTGGTGTTGCTGGTGATCAGGATGGTGTGTGGGTAAAAATCAGAAGCCCCAAATAAGTTCATGGTAGTTTACTTGAAGTTTGAGAGTGTAGGCCCACATTAAATGTGCATTATTACAGCTATTAATCTAAGCATGTACATGGTACATGGTATTGAGGTAATCCAACAGTAACAGAACTAAATAAAGTTACATTACTTTAATATTGTGACACTTGGATTAGGTTACTTACTAAATTTTTAACGTGTAATTAGTAACTGTATCAGAATACATTTTTAAAGTAACCCTACTAACCCTGGTTATTTTTAAGCATGATGTTTTGTAGGATTTGTTGACATTACACTTAGATAAAGTGGCAATCTGATGTCCTTTGTCCCAGTGTGACCGTGCCACGACTCCCCTGGGAATAATGATTCTGAAAGTCAACAGTGATATTAAGGATCTGGGTAAACAGCGAGCCGGATGAGGAACATAAAGTGTGTCAGCTGTGCAGCAGTTTGGAGGCGTAACTCTGTGAGCGAAGATAAGACACAGACAAGTTCAGACTGGCTCGAGTTTTGCGGCACAGAAGTATACAAGGATATCAGAAATCATGAACTAGGATGATTATCTTCTAACATGTATTTATTTACAAAATGTTTTATTTATAGCAACTGACTGACCCCCAAAAAGGTTGTCAGGGTACATATGAATACATGAGAGGTGAATGTACCAAAGTAAGTAAACAAGTCAACAATAACAACAGCATAATAAATATTAGCAGATAAAAGCAACAGCAACAACATTAGAAACTTTAATAATGTAAACAGGAGCCCAAACACTGATTATCATCAGTGTTTCACCTTATTACTGATTAAATAATAGACTTATTACAACATATCTATAACTGCAAAACAAAATAAAACCAAACGTTACAAAATCCTAATAACAACAAAAACGAGCTAATATTGGATTCAGTGACCTTTACTCCCTTATGTGTCTATTTAGAGAGTGTTTATTTTCAATGCCACTTCCTGTGTGGAGAGACAACATCTGTCTACTGAAGTTCAAATCTGGACTGTATTACAACATAACAATAACGTTGACTAAAATTAATGCAGGTGATGGATTACACAACTTAAAGGTGCATTAACATTACAATTCATCACCTTACCCAGACGGTTTGGTGAAATGTTAGCATGCTGCTGGCTGTTCAGACATTGAGAAAACATGAAGCAACATTAGCATTCATTCCTTTTACCTCTGTTTTGGTCTCCACCAGCTCCTGAGGGAAATGTGGGTCTTTAGCAGCTATTTTCAGGATGTAGTCATTAACTTTGTCTCTTTGTTTTTGCCACTGGACAAATAATACAAGGTTCAATAATAAGCATTCCCCGGTTCCCCAGATGGGCAAGTAGAATGCTACGTTGGGCTAGTAAATCTAGCAGCTCAAGGTAAAAGGAATTAAAACACATCAGTTCACAGTTAACAAGTCCATCTCTGAAGAGAAGGGCTGAACACAAGTGCAATACAAAATAAAATCGCAATCATATTGATGACAACAACAAAAACAACAACAAGTCTGTGAGCTTTATCCGTGTGTTTAGAGAATCATTATGTTTAATGGCACTTCCTGTATGTAGAGACCAAGTCTGTGTAATGAAGTTCAAGTCTGGACTGCATTACAGCATAGCAATAATGTAAAATTGACAAACATTAATGCAAAAGATGGAGTACACAACTTAAAGCTGCATTAATTAATTTTCTTTTTTAGGCCACTTGGGGGCAGCACATCAACACGTAAACACAACATTGTCACATTACAGGTGGCAACACCCTGACGAGCTGTCAGTGAGCATCTAATTTTCCATGTTTCTTGCGAGTTTTGTTGGTGTTGTTTTGTTTTGTTTTGCCCTTGATTTTGTCCTCTTGTCATTATGTTCTTACTGTTTTTGTATGTGTGTCATATTGGCTTTATTGTACACTGTCTTTTCCCAAAATGTTCAATAAACAATCAAATAAACATTTGATTAAAAATATATGATCAAGGTATAAAATTGGTACGGCAAAGTGTTAGCAAGCAAGTATTTACACAATGAGCAGACACAAAGCGAAATAAGCATTCATTCCTTTTACCTCTGATTTGGTCTCCACCAGTTTCTGAGGGAAATAACTGGCTCTTTAGCTGCTAAACTCTCCACTTTATGTTCACCAGCTAGCTGCTTAATTTGTCTATCTATGTCTTGTTTTGTGCTGAGCAGATGGTCTACAGTAGTTCAGTTCAGTTTTACTGAGACAGCTGCCTGCTGTTGCCTAAAACAAAACTGATGAGAGCCATGAGAGTTAACCAAAACAGGAAAGCTGTGGACCTTAAAAACCATGGTAACCAGATGTCCCAGTTTTCCTGGAATTATCCTGGTTTCAACACGGGAGTCCCAAGTCACAACAAATATCTTTAAAACACCAAAATATCCTGTATTACCTAAACCAATGTAAAACATAAACAAAGCATGACACATCCGACTTTAACACTGATTTGTTTGTGTGATGGACGTGTTGTACACTGCAGAGTCCCAAATAGGGGGTCTGAAAATATGGTTACTCCACTTAAAACCAAAACAATTATTTGAAAGACGCTAAAATGCCCTGTAGAGCTGAAGGGAGCTGCAGAGGTGGGTTTTCTATGGGTTAACGTTACCCCCTTACACATTACACATTATCAGTGGATCCATTATTCATTTAAAAAAGATTGATTAGTGCAGCTTTAAGCAAGTTTTCAGTCTGTTCTTTGATTTTCATTCCATAAAAGTATAGAAATGAATGGAAACCAAGAAATGCTTTAAACGGTAGACAAAATACATTAAATCTAAAATATAACAGCATTTTTTAAATGGTTACTTATGATGTTTAGTAGGGGTGTCATATTATCGCGTTAATTGCGATTAATTAATTACAGTCATGGTTAACGCGTTATGCTTTTTAATCGCGTTAATCTATTTTTTAATCTCTAACTTTACTGTTCTTGT
>JAJHUR010135818.1:143586-158823 GCA_027495735.1 Lutjanus campechanus | reverse complement strand
AACAAAAGAGAGATACAATATATATATATATATATATATATATATATATATATATATATATATATATATGATCAGCTTCACTTCTTAAAATTCGCCTTTATAAACTTGCTTTTATGTGATATTATCTTTTTATTCTTTTAATTTTTTTATCTTTTTTTTTTGTTTTTATTTTTATTGACATTTTGCAATGTTGTCTTTTACCCTTCTATTCTTTTGTTTAGTATTTAGAACAGTTTTATCGTTTCTTATTGTTCTTATGTCTTTTATCATTCTGTTTTATTTCTTCTATGTTCTGTTCCAACAGCTTTGGTTCTCTGTTGTTATGAGCATCCTGTTCTTGCTTTGTCTGTCAAAGCACATTGTAAACTGTATTTGTAAAGGTGCTATATAAATAAAGTTATTAGTATTATTATTGTTTTTGTTGTTATTATTATTATAATCTGGATTTGGTGTAATAATCAAGTTTTAGCTTTTACCACAATGCACTGAACTGTCCGCTCTCCACGTCACTGACACATTCTAACAACAAACTAATAATTTATACTGAAAGATTATTTCTGTGAAGAGTGGTGGGTGGATGTATGTATGTTGGATGCTGTTAGCTAGTTAGCTCAGTTAGCAAGACTGTGGCCAGTGCTCCTGTAACACTGAGTATGCTTGAGTATCACTTTCTTGCAATAATATGGTGCTGACACAATGTTACTGAAAAAAATAACTGTAAGTTAATGAAACAAATATCAATTATGACATTTTATGTTGTTTTTTCTGTGGTATTACTTTGTGTACTATCACTTCTCCTGTTAAATGTACCCCTCAGACATAACAACAGGCCCCAGCCTGCCCCCCCAATTAATTTTGAACCGCCACTATATTACTGTGCACAAGTATGGGCGTGTATGTATGGGTGTATGACTTCAAGAGCATTTCTGGTGCCAGCAAACAGAGAAATGCACCAAAAAAATGTTCCATGGGAAAAAATGTGTGCTTTCTGGATGTGCTTCTCCTCTATGGACATCATGGCAGAACAGAAAAGACTGGACATTAACAGAGGAAGCTAAGAGGAGCAAAAGAGAGTGATCTAACAACAGACAACAGACAAGAGTAAATGTGGGTTTGGTTTTTCGTGGTTGGTGAGAGCTTGGTAAAATAAAAGGCTGCAGAGAGACAGTGAGCTGGCCTTCTTTGCTGTTGGACCAGTCAGTAATATCAGCTCCCTGTCATCTTGCTTTGTTGGACTTGATCGATGTTTGTTTCTGTAGTTTCTGACTCATAAGTAATGTAATCATAACAGATGCATGTATACAACTGTCCAAATTCACATTTTTTTCCTTTAAATTATTTTGATATTTAAATCTGGCAAATCTTTGATAATCATACACACTTTTGTCTTCCATGTGTTCGGACCTTTGGCTAAAAAATTATCAGTGAACACAAGACATAACTCTGTCTGGTAAAACAGATTTTTTTAATTGCAGTCAATTTGCTGTTCATCCCAGTTGGTCCATACAGAAATAATAATGGTAAACGATGGGAGTTGTATTAGTGTTTTGTCAGACAGACACCCACAGAGGAAGAAGCAGTTTCTCACGTTCTGCTTTTGTTCTCATCTGATGAACCCATAAACAAACAGATGGTTTACTTATCTACTCCTTTTCAGTGTCTGTTCACCAGCTGCTGCAATATTCACAGAGGAAGTGTTCTATTCATGTTCATACTGTATGTCAAAAGTTGGCAAATAATGTAAATCTCATACAATGCATTCAATTAATACAGAACTTGAATTCAGTCAGTCAGACTGGAGCTCATTTCTTCACAAACTTTAAGAGGAAACCCACCCTCCTATAGTGTGCACCTTATTCTCTGTCTGCTTTAGATTGCTTCCCAGAATCTGAAACCCTGTTATATGTAAAAATGCTTTATTATATGTAGTAGGTAGGTTCTTTATTGTCCCCAAGGGGATAATCGTTTTCACAGGTCAGTCAGTAAGGTAGTATACATCAGACAACAGCAATCGTAACATCCATGACCCCCCACATAAACAGATAAACAAACAGCTAAACAAACCCTGCAACAGATAAACAAACCCTCTCACCACAGAAACATGTAGACAAGAATAAACATGACATAGCATAACATAGACAATATACAGGATCGGATCTACATATTTTTGTTAAGTGCTGTGATGGCTGAAGGGACAAAACTTCTTTTAAAAAGTGCTTTTTTCCAGCCCAGTGTCTTGTACCTGTGGCCAGATGGGAGGAGAGTGAAGTGTTGGTTCAGGGGGGGTCCGGGCTGCTGACTATTGCACGTACTAGGCGTGTAATGGCAAGTTAATTTGTTTCTGACAGGCTGGGGGTGGGGAGGTTGATTATCTTGGCTGCTATGTGTGGGATTCTGAGGAGTTTGTTTTTACTGGTGACTGTGAGCAGGGTGAAGAAGCAGGGGGAACAGTACATTAGGATGGGTTGGATGATGCTTTTGTAGAGAAGTAGGAGTAGGTGGGGGGCGACAGACCGTGATTTCAGTTTGCGTATAATGTAGAGCCTTTGATGTGCACGTTTGCGTGTGGTAATGACGTGTTTGTTGAAGTCGAGTTTGTTATCTATGGTGAGCCCTAGATATTTAAAACTGTCGACTTGTTCAACTGGTTGCCCTCTGATGAATGTGCAGTTGAGTCCGGGGGGTGTCTTGGATGTGTGTATGACCATTTCCTTTGTTTTGTCAATGTTTAACTGGAGATAATTGTCTGTGCACCACTGTGAAAACTGTGTGATTGAATGTTGATATGCTGTGATGGAATTGTTGTCACTGAGTAGACCTACTATGGCTGTGTCATCTGCATATTTGTAGTATGTGGTGATGGGGGATGGGCTGCTGCAGTCATTTGTATAGAGGGTGTACAGAAATGGACTGAGAACGCAGCCTTGAGGGGCTCCAGTGTTGGTGATGAGGGGTGATGATGTTGCCGTACCTACTTTCACTGTCTGTGGTCTGTTGCTGAGGAAACTGTATATCCAATGAATGTGGAGTGGGATAATGTCCAGATGTTGGAGCTTCTTGATGAGCTGGTGCCGCTGGATTGTGTTGAATGCCGAGCTGAAGTCGACGAATAGGACTGATGCAAAGTTGTTTGGTGTCTAGAGATGGTGGAGGATGGAGTGGAGGAGGCATGCCACTGCGTCCTCTGTCCCACGTTTCGGCCTGTATGCAAACTGGTGAGGGTCCAGTTGTGGTCTGACGGTTGGCAGGATGAGATGAAGTATGATCTTTTCCATGCACTTCATGATTATGGGTTTGAGTGCAACTGGACGGAAGTGGTTGGGCTCTGACGGACGAGGTTTTTTGGGTATTGGTGCAATGGTTGAGGTCTTCCAGAGGGTGGGAACTTTAGCTGTTCTGTATGATTCCCAGAAGATGGAGTGGAAGATTGGTGAGAGCTCCATGGCACAAAGCTTTAGCACCCTTGCCGGGATGCCATCCGGCCCCGGTGCCTTGCCAATTTTGCACCTGGCCAGCTGTTGCTGTACATCCTCCTGGGTGAAGGGTGGGTGTTGGGGTTCTTCCAGGGGGAGTGCTCTGAGTAGCTCTTCACAGGAGGCGGTGTAGTTCTGGGTGTCAAACCTATTGAAGAAGCAGTTCAGGGAGTTGGAAAAGTTCAGTGGGTCTGTATTTGTGAGATTTTGCTGTCTTGTTTGTTGGCCGGTCAGTATTTTTACCTTCTGGAATGCTTGTTTTGTGTTCATGTGGTCAACTGTAGCACGTAGCCGGTAGGATGTAAACATGGCGTCGATCTCGCGAGACTTCCGCACGTGCGTCCATTAAGAGATATACAAAGTCTCGCGAGATTGAGATTTAATCTTGCATGAGTCACAATGTTCTTGCATAATAGTGAAGAGTGAACAATACTTAAACCATGCTCAGTTCCCCAAAACAAAAAATCTGCCCAGTTTCATAATGAACCATGTTCTTTCACAACAGTAATGAAAACTGAAGTGAGAGCATAGAAACAGTGATATACAGTATAGTGATATATCAGCATAAGATGTTTGTGTACAATAGTGCATAGTGTAAACAGTTATTTCAGCAACTGTTAGTATTATGAGTGCTTGTGTGGACTAGAGAAGACTCTACACTGAACACAGAGACACTGAGGACTTCAATGACTGCAACCTCGACCCAAACTCAAATCCAGGATAAAGAGGTTCAGTGAATGTGGTGTTGAAGGTGTAGAGGTGGATCAGTGTGTCAGAGGAGACACTGTAGAAGGACAGAGAGCCAGCAGGACAGTCCACATACACTGCTACTCTGTGAGAGATGGACAGTGGGAGAGGGAGGGATTTTTGTTTGTTATTGTGCCAAACAGAGTAACCACTGTCAGAGCAGTTCAGACACCAGGAGTGATTGTTTGATCCAAACAAACAGTCAGGTCTGTCTCCTTTCCTTCTGATTCCTCTGTAACTCACTGCTATATCAGCCTGTCCTTCCCACTCGACCTCCCAGTAACAACGATCAGTCAGAGCATCTCTACACAGCAGCTGCCAGTAGTCAAACCTCTCTGGATGATCAGGATATGGCTGCTCCTCCTCCACAAGTGTCACCTTCTTGTTGTCGTCAGACAGTTCGAGGTCTCTGTTTGCTGTGTTTCTGTCCAAAATAAGTTCACAGGCATCTGATGAAGAGAACAAAACACAACACAGAGCAACAGGTTGTCAGGTGATAGAAGTGTTTGTTTTGTTCATGTGCAAAATCTGAGGTGGTCAACAAAAAATGAATTGCAATATGCAAAACGATAATTACAGAAGAAGACACAACTTTCATTTTCATTCAATATTTGATGGTGCACAAGAATGGTAAGTAGAGGGTCTGCTATTAAAATTCAAATTACATTTGCATCACTTTATAAATACCTTCAACTCAGTGGTTAACAAACATGCTCCTTTTAAAAAGCAAAAAATTAAAGACAGATCAAATCCTTGGTTCACCTCTAAGCTCTCATCTTTGTACCAAGTAAAGAATAAAGCTTGTGTTTTAGCTAGAAAATTTGGAGATCCTTCCCATTGGCTTTCTTTTAGGCAGCTAAGAAATAAATTTACATTGTCCTTGAGGAAAGCTAAATACATTTGTTATTTAAATACTATCTCCAGCTGTTACTCAAACCAAGCTAAATAGTGGTAGTGAATTCCACTAAAAGTAGACATACTGTTTCTCTGCCCTCACATGTAACCTCCAGTCAGTGTGAAATAACAAATAACAAACATAGAAATATGCACAGCTTTTAATAAACATTTTGCTGCAGCAGGTCACCTTTTTAAATATGGGATTGTGGGATCTGAGGAATCTATAAACTGTCCAGAATTTGATTTCTCAAAACATACTGTAAGACACATTCCTCAGTTTACCCTCAAACTTTTCTCCCCCACCGCTGTTGCTGGAGCACTTCTTACCACTGACTCCAAGAAAGCAACTGGAGAAGACAATCTAGACCTTTTTTTTCTTCAGCTCTATACTTTAATGATTTAAGAATATGTAACACATATTTTTAATTTAACCATTTTATCAGGTACAATTCCCAAAGTATGGAAGGCTGCTCGACACTCTATTACACCAGTGAGGAGATATTAACAATCTTAATAATCACTGACCTATATCTAAATTGTCCTGTCTGTCTAAAATACTCGAATCATTAGTAAATAATCAATTGAAGTCTTTTTTAACCACATATTCTGTACTGAGCCCACACCAGTCAGGTTTCAGGATTAATCACAGTACCAAACATCTCATCTCATACCATCTCATCTAATTTTAAATGATATTGTGTATGTGGTAGATGATCATAAATATTGTGCTGCTCTGTTTGTTGATCTATCAAAGGCTTTTGATACAGTCGGTCATTCCCTGCTTTTACAGACTGTCAAGTATTGGATGTGACCCTAATGCTTAAAGATGGTTCCACAATTACCTCTCAGATAGCCAACAATGTATAAACACAGACAATGTCCAATCTGCATTTTTATTGCTAACAAAAGTTGTCCCTCTATGTTCAATGTTTAGGGCCTGTCCTTATTAGTCCATATTAATGATATCATCCAGGTGCTAAATACTTGTACAATTCATTTGTATGTTGACAATGACAGAACACGTTATTTTATTCTCTATAAAAATGTTTGCTGGCTGTCTCTCTCTGTGCGATGAAACATTATATTTATTTATCTACAAAGAGCTCATTAACAAATTACCAACTTACCTTACATCATTATTAAAAGAATATTCCACTCTTAGATAATCATCCACTCAATATGTCCTCACTTCTATGGGTAAAGATCTTCAGTTCACAAAACAATCCTGGAGTTTCAGCAGAAAACAGGGTTACAGCTAATGTCAGTGAATGGAGACACAAAACAACACAAAATGTCTCCATCCTGCTTGTGTGGTGTAATCCAAGTGTCCACGAGCCGCGATATTACAATTTAACCACAAAAGACGCCATTTACACCATGTTTTTAGCTGAAATGTCAACTGTAGCCTCTCAGACCGGAGCCGTGTGCACAAGAGATCTCGCAATATTTTCACACATGCATCCATTACGAGATATATATTACAAGCTACAGTTGACATTTCAGCTAAAAACATGGTGTAAATGGCGTCTTTTGTGGTTAAATTTTAATGTCGCAGCTCACGGACACTTTGATTACACCACACAAGCAGGATGGAGACATTTTGTGTTGTTTTGTGTCTCCATTCACTGACATTAGCTGTAACCCTGTTTTCTGCTGAAACTCCAGGATTGTTTTGTGAACTGAAGATCTTCACCCATCATCACATCAGCATAGTGGTGAGGACATATTGAGTGAATTTTCATTTTTGGGTGAACAATCGCTTTAAACTTGAGGACAGAAACCTGCTCTCAGGATTGGATTACACTTCATGTTCCTCATGCCAATTCTAAACTTGGAAAGACCGTGTTTAGGTTTTGTGCTCATAGAATTACTTACAATGCACTTTAAATCTTTATGAGTTTACACTTTAATGCACTTGAGTCCCTGATAACTTTGGAAATTCTTAATGTTTTTACATGTACATGATTAACTAGGAGTTAAGATAAGATAAGTCTGAATAAATTGTTGTTGAATTCTTATTGTCTGACTTATTTTTTATTATTTGCTTCCTTTTCTGTTTTGATTCTGTTGTATTTCTGCTTTTGCTGCCTGTTATGACCCAGGTCACAATGTGTGATATTGTAGAGCAATATGTTTGTTCCTGTCTTCCCCCTCCTTGACGGAGGGTGGTGCTGCATTTCTAATTTGTGCTTTTTCCCCAGCGTGGGTGTTGGCTGATGATTGGGTCGGATGCTGAGGCCGCCTCCTTTAAAATGGCACCTGTCAGCATCAGCGTCACTAGTCTTTTTCCTGACTCCCAACCAGACCGTGCCACGCCGTCCGCCAGCCCGATCATGCTGTGCTGTCTTGTGAACACCGATGTTGTGATTAACTTGATGCCTGTTGCAAAATGTAAATATCTTCTAAAAGAGAGCAGTCCCGGTAGTTGTAGGGGTGGGAAGCCCGTTTATTTTTACACTCTTTTTTCTCCTGTTTATGTTAGGGAGTCAGGTAAGATACCTGTATTTCTTTTAGTTTGTTTGATTACAGGGAAGTTAGTTAATTTAACCCCAGGTTGTTTTGTTGGTTATTTTGGGTCGCGCTCATCCTGACGCCAAATCTACCATGTTTCATACAAGTGTTGAATAAATCGCTCTTTGTTGGACTGCATCTGTCGTGGCACTGGTCATCTTTGGGAGTGGGGAAAGGGAGGAGTCACTTTTGTGTTGTGCTCAGGTTTTCCCCTGAACCGGGCATAACACTGACTAATGTAATCTTGGCATCATTAAAATGAGGCCCACCCCTCAATATATCCCAATGTATGACTTGGTTGGGGACTTAACTTGGGACTTGGTCCAACTTGGACCAAATCAACACTTACACTTCTTCAGACCAGGTTTCAATCTCTGTTCTCCACCATGGTCCACCCTGAAAGAAGATTATGGAAACAAAGATTTAATGTGCTTTCCCCCATGTGATTCTCCATACAACACCAGTCCTAACTGCTGCTTAGCATGAGGCAGTGCTACTAAGTTTGTCAGTGTGACAGAGAGTAATGTGTTCGCTCTTGTTGTCTGTCCATACCTTAGAGTGTCCAGTCTCCAACTTGAATCATTTAGTGCAGCAAACAGGAGTTTTTTTCCTGACTCTCCTGGATGATTGTAGCTCAGGTCCAGTTCTCTCAGATGGGAGCGGTTGGACCTCAAAGCTGAAGTCAGAGTAGCACAGCCTATCTTTGTGACCAGACAACCTGACAGCCTGAAAGAAGTGATCAAAATTCAGCTTGGTAGACTCTCAATTAAAGTTATGTAAATAGAAATCTCTACCCGTAGTGGGATTGTTTTTCAAAATTGTTTCAGCCTAAAGCAATCTATAAATAGTTTTTAATGTAGCAAACTCTTAAATTCCGACCTGAGAGTTTCCAGTTTACAGTGTGGACTCACAAGTCCAGCAGAAAGCAGGTTCACTCCTGAATCCAGCAGGTCGTTTTCACTCAGGTCTAGCTCTCTAAGACGAGAGGACTGGGAACTGAGAACTGAGGACAGAGCGTCGCAGCTTCTCTTTGAGAGGTTACAGTCACTAAGCCTGAAGAGGAATTAAAGAAGACCATCAGTGACATTTGGTCAATTTTGGATGTAGTTTATTTATGTAGATCTAATCCACCTACAAAGCTTTCTTGGAGGCTTTGACCACTGGCAGCAGCCTCAGAAGAGCCTCCTCTGAAGCAGAGTATTTCTTCAGGTCAAACACGTCCAGATCTTTTTCTGATGACAGTAAGATGAAGCCCAGAGCTGACCACTGAGCAGGAGACAGTTTATCTGTGGAGAGACATCCTGAACTCAGGTACTGTTGGATCTCCTCCACTAGAGAACGATCATTCAGTTCATTCAGACAGTGGAACAGATTGATGCTTCTCTCTGGAGACAGATTCTCTCTGATTTTTTCCTTGATGAACTCAACTGTTTCCCGAGTGGTCTCTGACCCACTTCCTGTCTGTGTCAGCAGACCTTGTAGGAGAGTCTGATTGGTCTTCAGTGAAAGACCCAGGAGGAAGCGAAGGAAAAGGTCCAGGTGTCCATTTGGACTCTGCAAGGCCTTGTCAACAGCACTCTGGTAAATATGTGTAAGTTTAGCTTTCCTTCTGAAGAGTCTTGACCACCTTTTTGTTTTAGTCAGCAGATTGACTCCAGAGTTGATGAATGTCAGATGGACATGAAGAGCAGCCAGAAACTCCTGAACACTCAGATGGACGAAGCAGAAGACCTTGTCCTGGTACAGTCCACTCTCCTCTTTAAAGATCTCTGTGAACACTCCTGAGTACACTGAGGCTGCTCTGATATTGATGCCACACTCTGTCAGGTCTGATTCATAGAAGATCAGGTTTCCTTTCTGCAGCTGCTCAAAAGCCAGTTTTCCCAGGGACTCAATCATCTTCCTGTTCTCTGGACTCCAGTGTGGATCTCTCTCAGATTTTCTATGATATTTGATGTTCTTCACTTTCAACTGAACCACCAGGAAGTGGATGTACATCTCAGTCAGGGTCTTGGGCAGCTCTCCTCCCTCTCTGCTTTTAAACACATTCTTCATAACTGTAGCAGTGATCCAGCAGAAGACTGGGATGTGACACATGATGTGGAGGCTTCGTGCTGTCTTGATGTGGGAGATGATTCTGCTGGACTGCTCCTCATCTCTGAATCTCTTCCTGAAGTACTCCTCCTTCTGTTCATCAGTGAACCCTCTGACCTCTGTCACCATGCCAACACCCTCAGTAGGGATCTGATTGGCTGCTGCAGGTCGTGTGGTTATCCAGAGGTGAGCAGAGGGAAGCAGTTTCCCCCTGATGAGGTTTGTCAGCAGCACATCCACTGAGGTGGACTCTGTAACATCAGTCAGGATCTCATTGTTGTAGAAGTCCAGAGGAAGTCGACACTCATCCAGACCGTCAAAGATGAACACAACCTGGAACTCTTCAAACCTGCAGATTCCTGCTTCTTTGGTTTCCGTAAAGAAGCGATGAACAAGTTCCACCAAGCTGAACTTTTTCTCTTTCAGCACATTCAGCTCTCTGAAGGTGAATGGAAACATGAACTGTATGTCCTGGTTGGTTTTGTCTTCAGCCCAGTCCAGAGTGAACTTCTGTGTTAAGACTGTTTTCCCAATGCCAGCCACTCCCTTTGTCATCACTCTTCTGATTGGTTCATCTGTATCAGTCAACTGTTTAAAGATGTCTTCACATTTGATTTTTGTTTCCAGTGTTGCTGGTTTCAAGGATGTTTCAATCTGTCTGACCTCATGTTCCATGTTGACCTCTCCAGCTTCTTCCATCATGATGTAGATCTCAGTGTAGATCTCATGGAGAAGTTTTGGATTTCCAGCTTTTGTGATTTTCTCAAACACACATTGAAACTTCTTCTTCAGGCTGGATTTGAGTTTACGCTGGCACTCAGCAAGAATCTCTGAATGAATAGAAATGAGATGTTGTGATTAAGAGGACATCACAATAAATCTAAGTTATCAAAAGCAATCACAGATCAGTGTGACCATTTCTAAATTAATTTCTTCCTTCATTTAACTTGCCTCAGATCAAGATATTGTTTATATAGATACAAACTATATCTTAATGCTATCAAGAATATTCCTTGATCCTCGCCTCGGCAAAAATGGCTGCCTCCAAAAAAAATCTAGTAATCCATGTCCTTGGTGCAAAACACTTTATGTTGAGGTAAGATACAAACTGTATCTGGTCTGTTATTTTTAAAATAGCCTACTATATAATGTTGATATTTATTTATTTATATATATATTTTTTAATAGGCTCATGTACAGGGCATATGACGCACATATCCAAATAGGCCGATAGAGAACAGGCTGTAAATTGGCTTTTGTTTTTGCAAATGAATGGAGAAGTTGCTTGATGCCTATGTAATGTTGATAGTGATCATCCCTCCAAAAGAAAATAGAAAATAGCGCACTGAATTTTTAATCTGAGCGTGATAGTCACGTAACCCTAACCCCTAACCCTAGTCACACAATTCAGCAGTTATGGAAATTATGGTGGAAAAAATAAACCCTAAATATTATAGGACCCGTTAAGGAAAAGCTGGGATCACAGTTCCCCGGTTTGTTCATCAACTGGCAACAGCGGGGAACATAGGACCCTTTTTCTAAAAAAGGGTCCTATGTTCCCCGGTCACATACAAAGCGGGGAACATAGGACCTTTTTGGGAAACAGTGGGGAATATATGATGGGGATGACAGGGATGACCCTGTCACAAGTTATTATTATTTTTTTTTTAAAAACAACCTTTTATTCACTGACGTTTAGATTGGATTCTTCGGGAGATTTTAGCGTCTTTCTTCTGTGACAGATGCATTTCACTACCGCCAGCTGATGGAGGTAAATCCGTCTGTATGTTGCATCTCTGACAGTATTTAACCCAGAAGTTATTTGGAAAAGTATGCCATAAAACCAAAAAAAGTTTGTTTAAGTGCAGAAAATAGGTGTTCGGTAGTGACGTCTCTTAAAGTTACACACTGATTTTCAGACTTTTGAACACCTTTTCTTCAAAATGATGAGACCTAGCTACTCACCATGCAGCCAAAACATGAGAGGGACAAAGGAATACTTCCTGATATAAAAAAAAAAAAATAGAGGTGTGGCTTAAATCAGTCTTAGCCTATGGACTAAACCTACAGTGTTTCGGTAGTGACAAGAAAATGAGGGACAAGATTTTTTACATACATTTTCATGATTTACAAAAAATACATAAAATCAATTTACTTTTTTACACTTGTATATATATATATATATATATATATATATATATATATATATATATATGTATATACATATATATATATATACATATGTGATATAAGATTGTGTAATTTGCAATATCTTTGTCAGATTCCTTTTTAATGACCTACCTGTAGGTTCTGGGGTGATATTAAATAACTTTTGTGCTAGATTATTCTGATTCATCTTCTCCAAAACCATTCTGGTCACTTTAATACTGTTAATACAGTAGGTCTGTGCCATCTGATCCACTGTGTTCACCCTGTTGGCATTCTCCAGTCGACTCTTTCGGATTGCTGGGAAGCCCTCTAGGACTTCCTGCTGCTGCAGGTACCATTTGAATGTTTCAAAGTCCTCGGCTCCCAAATCTTCCAAAGTTCCCAGGAGGACCTGTTTAGGTGTTGCCATCTGCCCTCCCTGCCAAGATATAAAAGATAGATTGTTTAAAGATGCTATATCCTGTAATGCTATTTTTATAATCATTTAATGAAATCATAGTAATTTAATGAAATCATAGTCAGAAAATAGAGCAAGAACAGTGTCCCGTATGCTGCTCATAATTACCAGACAATCAGTAACTCAGAGGAGTGTAAAAAATGAAACATTGCACAAGTCATTTTTGATTATTTTTTGGTATCATTGATTATTTATTTTTGGTATCACTGAGGAAAAAGTCCCTAACAACCTTTCAGCATATTGTACTTCACATCTAAACTGCGACAGGAGACCCAAAGAGCCTATATTTGACAACCTGAGAAAGACACTGCTGGGATTATCAGTGAGTCCCTGGTACAAGCTAGAGTACCTCTGCTTAACACCACCACAATAATCACCTGTCAACATATGTCTGAATGTCTACTGCTCTGACCTCCATAACTGTGAAGTGCTTCAACTAACCCCTCCTTCAAAGATGCAATCAGAGATCTTCACAGTTCCACCCAAACCCCAGCACCTGAGACCAGACCCAGGACCCATACTGCTTCAAACTCATGTTTACTATCGTTGATTGGATCAGAGTCAGGTCCCTTTCTATTATCATGGGTCCTGGGTCTGTTTAGCTCTTTCCCTGCCATTTACAAGATATTTTGTCATTTAAGCCACAACTGATGACGAAATATTCCAGCAATTGCTGTTTTCACTGCAAGGTAGTAGGGGTATGGAGCTATATTGGGGCCAAAGGTTTTGTACTTGAAACTGAAAATTCAAGTTTTGATCTTGAATTTTGAAAATACATCAATGTATTCAGAATAAAAATAAGTGTACAAAAAGTTTTTTCAGGTTAAATATAATTATGATTCACTCTCACACAGACAGACAGACAGACAGACAGACAGATAGACAGATAGATAGATAGATAGATAGATAGATAGATAGATAGATAACCTCATTTAGATGGTGGTTATGGTCCTATCTACACAATGTGAAGAGCAAAAAAAACGAAAAAAATCCATTCACTCTAGTGGCTGCAGGGCTGCAGAGAAGTTGACCAATGTAAGCCATCCGGCCGGATGGCTTACATTGGTCAACTTCTCCTCTCCTGCTCTCATCCAATCCCCTCGCTCTAGTTGACACTCCCCCGAGAGCTGCTCTGACTCCCCGTGCTCCGTGTTCCGCCTCGTCCCCGCTCCCTTCCACGTTATAAACTTTCTGCAACAAGCAAGTAGCTGAGTAGCAGCAACAAGTGCTAGAAGACAGCCATACGTCAATATAATGTTGGCTCAACTACAGTCATTATTTACTTGTGTGTTTCTTGCTTTTCACTGTAGTTTTAACTGTTTCAACTGTTCATCCCGTGCTCCAGCTCCTCTGTCTCCCCTGCAGCTCAGCTTCCTCTGCTTGTCTCTGTCTGTCATGTGTAGAACGATGGAGAGACTAGAACCTCTTTACAGACACTTGTGCTGTTTGTCTTGACTTGGTTTGACTCGGCTAATCAGGCCTGCACGGCAGGGATTCACATCCTTCACATCTCAGTGCTGCCGAGGTGTGTGTCTGAATCGCGCTTGTTTTTAGTCAAGCGGCTGACGCTGTACGTTTCACTTCCTATAAATTCTTCAGCATAAAAGCCCGTCATTATTTCTTTAATTAAAGGCTTTTATTATGAAGCAGCAAACTCAGGAAGTGTTGTCTTCATCAGCAGTAACTTAACAGGAATCCTATCAGTTGAAAGCGACCGTGAAGAAACGGTAAAATAAAGAAATGAAGCAGAAACCTGAAAGTACACACAGCGATACAGGAGAGAAACTAAACTTCCAATTAGAGGGTGACACGGGAGTGGATTTTCATTCCTGTCCCGTCCCACTCCCACTGAGAAAATTTGTGTCCCGTCCCAATCCCGGGGCAGAGGGGGAAAAAAATTCCTGTCCCATCCCACTCCCGGTAAAGTGACGCCACTCCCATTCCACTCCCATTCAGAATGACTCCCACTCCCACTCCCACCCCGCTCCCAATTTTTTTCCTTCTAGTCTCTAGGTAATTTCCGTTTGACAAATGAAGATATGCTGAGCTGATTTTTCCCAGAATCTGCCCTGCAAGTGTGCCTCTTAAGTCCACTTGTCCCAGAGTCACTGGTGTAGCCTATTTGATTAAAACCAAGCAGGTTTTACAAGCCGCATACATCGTTTTAACGTCATCACACACAACTCTAACGAAGTTAGCTAATATTTGCGACTTTCCCAGTAGTTCAATTAGCTTAACAGAAATGTCATTATTTCTTACTCTACGTTGTAGTAGGGCTGGGCGATATGGCCTAAAATTTATATTGCGGTATAATTTGAAGCATGTGCGGTAACGATATATATTGCGATATATTCTTTTCTTCTGTATATATATATATGTCAAAATGACTGTTTCTGAACATATTCACATAGCAGATACATTGCAGCAGAATAAACACACTTCAAAACATAGTAAAAAAAAAAGTGTAACGGATCTTTCTCCAAACAATGTAACACAAAATTAAAAACAGTAGGCTATTTTAGTAAAATGTTACTATTTATATGCATTTATTTATTTAGTATTATTATTGTTAATAATAGTTTATTTCTTTAATAAAATATTGTCCTCTGATGAGAAAAATCCTCACCTTTATTCAGCTCAGTCTATAATGATAAAACGATGCAGGATATGTTTTATGTTTGTGTATTAATGCAGCAGGATCATTTACATCAGTGTCACTCTGACAGTTTACATCAGTGAGGATGTTTTAGACCACAGCAGACAGCAAACTGCACACAGACACACACCGAGGAGATGAAATCACGTGATTAATAGTAAAGTTGACTCCCATCCCACGGGAATCCCGTGACCTGTGGGATTCCCGAACAAATGTCAGCCTCTACTTCCAAC
>JAJHUR010135818.1:119372-142166 GCA_027495735.1 Lutjanus campechanus | reverse complement strand
ACCTCCCAGTAACAGCGACCAGTCAGAGCATCTCTACACAGCAGCTGAGGACACAGGTCATCAAACCTCTCTGGATGATCAGGATATGGCTGCTCCTTCTCCACATGTGTCACCTTCTTGTTGTCATCAGACAGTTTGAGTTTTCTGTTTACTGTGTTTGTGTCGACTGTGAGTTCACAGAAATCTGATGGAGAGAAAAAGACACAACACAGCAGCAGTTTATCATCAGACACATCTGAAGGGTTTATTCTCTGTTTACTGAGATGTTGATCATTTCTATAAAGTTTCATGACGACACAGTTTGTCAGTAAAGTTTTAATGAATAAATACACAACTATCATCTTTGTATTTAAAGACAAACTGACTGTGTGCTGTTTTGTCATCATGAGTCAGATTGAATCCACACTTACACTTCCTCAGACCAGGTTTTAACCTCTGCTCTCCACCATGGTCCACCCTGGAGGAAGAAACACAGTCACAATGATTTTATATCCAACATGAACAGAGCTGGTCCTCACCTCCCTGGGGCCCCAAGATAAATTCTGCTCAGGGGCCCTCCTACCTTCCTGTGAGCCATGTAAACTATTTGCCACAGTCACACCCCAGTGCTCCCAGTATAACCCTAACCCTCCTTTAAACCAGTTTGCTCCCCCTAAACACAACAGAATGATGTAGAAACAGACAATATTTATCAAACAGAATATTTTCTATAGAATTGTAAGATAAGTGAATCAGAAATGTTAGAAAATCTCAAATGTAGAAAATAATAACTGATCTTTGGCTCTACTGCCTGGTAATTAGCCCAAATGATACTATTCAGATTACAACTTTTTATCTTTTGGAAAATTCTCTTCTTTATTCAGATAAATCAACTCTTTAAAAACCCTCTTGGATCAGCTGGAAAATACATCGTCACAAAGCTGAAAACCGTCTGTTTTTACTGACTTTTTACAGATATGTGGTTCTAACAGGACACTCAAGCTACAAACATATGATGATCTGATAGACCATGATGCTTTGCTGCAGATTAAACTATCTAACAGAATTTAAAGTAGTTAAAATGAACTCAACCTTCAACATATACAGCAATATCAGATATAACAAACACTGACAGGGAGCATTTTACTGCACAATGACTGTTTTTACTTTAAGTGGGCGACTTAAAGAACATTTTGATGATAATATTCACATATTTTTACTTCAGTCAGGTTTTGAATGCAGGAGCCTCATTTATAAAACAAACTCCGGAACAATTCTGATCTTAAGTTTGACTTCAGCAGAAAACCAAGTATAAGTAGTTCTTTATAAACCTCACTTTGATCTGGAAATGATCTGATCTCTAATCAAAGTCTAGTTATGTCGGGGTACTGCAGCCTATGGTTACCTTTATATTAACTTTATGAACAATGTGACAGGATTTATCAATTTAAAGTGAGAGGAATTCATAGTAACACACTCCCAAGAAACGTGTTTGTCTTTGTTCATCAACCTGCTGTCTAATCCACTGAATGACTTGTGTTCTCTGGCTTCATCACTGTGATCTGCTCTTACAAAAGTTAGTTTTTCTCTTTTGGTCCATGAGTATTCTTCACTAAACCCTCATTTGTTCTGCATTATATGAGGAGAAATCACTGGTTGTAACACAGCTGCTGTTAAATTTTAAGTGAATTTGAGATTTATAGATCACAGGTGCTTCAGTTACAAATTTTCTTTTTAAAACCTGCGTGAGTAAATTTTTTTATCCTCAGTATTTTTATGAATCAAACTTAGGCACACCATCGGAAATAATCTGAAGACCAAATTCAAGTAAAAATCTAAGAATATTTTTTATAAATGAGGCCCCAGGACTACAACTTGTAGTGGAGTATGTTCACAGTGTAGAACTTTTCCTGAAGTAAAGGATGTGAACACTTTTTCCACTCCTGGTTGTAACTAAACCTTGACTGACTGACTAGATAATCATTATCTTGTTTTAAAATGATGTGCGTCTATGAGGAGTAACATCATGCTCATATATTGTCTGGACAGAGGCAGACTGGTCCACACAGATTGTTACTGGAAAGAAGAAATGAAGAAGGAGAAAGTTCACACATGGTTATGATGTAAACTGTAATGCACTGTCACAATGTAAAGCTTTTGTGGACCCCAGGAAGAAGAGCTGCTGCTATATAAACTATAAACTATACTAAACATGAAGGAGGTGGAGAGGATGGATGGCTCAAATAAACTCAGGACATTCACCTGGAAACCATCGTTCATGCCCTGTGTAAATCAAAACCTTATTAAAAATTGTAAGGACCATAACTTTACATGAGTCATGCGACTTTCGTGTCCCGAGTTGCCTCAGAAAAATGATGTAGCATACCTTAAGTAATGTTGTGATCATATCATTAATCGAACCAAGTAGTTTTTAGAGCCTAGCCCAAACCAAACCATTCTGCCTATGTCAGCTTCAGCTGCCAAAGGTTCCCTTCTGCTTCAGTATCAGGCACTGAGGGTCAGTGACAAATCATTGGTAGGTGATGAGTTGGCATGAGAACATGTTGGCTATTCAACATGAAGCAGTCCTCTACATTTTGTCCCAACAGTTGGACCAACATGAACTGTTAGATAAGTCTAACCAAGGCATTTAGTTTGTACTGTCATTTATTTGCTGATTTACAGCTTGAAATGTAAATAAAACGTTCACATGAAAAAACAACATTTTGTTGAGACAGATAAAAAACTAAACTACTATCAAAACCTTTATAATGCAATTTATGCATCTGCACTTAGTCATTATTATTCTATTTGCTTTATATTTGTAATGACAAAGATTAAATAAATTAGAATTTGAGGACGAGGTGTTTTATTGAGAAAAAAAAACAAAATACTGGATTAATTTGACCTGATGATGGTTCTAAATGGAAAGTCAGATAATCAAAGATCAAATTGATTTTACTGACTTAGTCTGAGTTTCTCAAAACTTTGGCAGGTTGAATCAATGTGATCCCGACAGGACAGGGATCTCCAAATCTCAAATCCCAGCAATGGGATCTGAACAGAAAAAAATGACAGACCTCCTGAAAGGAACAAGCACTAACACAGCTTTCATATCCAAATGTAAGTATAATTTTGTCCAATATGTTATCATTTGTAAGACTTTATGAATGTCAGCTACTTAAATTGTCATGTCCTCAAAACAAGGACCTAATGATCACTAATTAAGCTTCAGTCATGCTAGCCAGCAAGCTGGCCTTGTTAATGGATGCAACAGTTGATGGTTTAACTTTTAAAAGTTAACCAACCCATGTGTACAGAAGATGATGTTACACAGTAGTGGTTACTATTGTGGATTACAGACATAAAGATAATCTAACTTCATGCCCCCCCTCATTCCCTAATTTCAGAGGACACTCAATGTGATGGTCTTCACTCACCAATACCACCGCAAATAAGGACAACTATAAGTCACAAACTATCACTGGCATGGCAGCACAGCTACATCCAAACTATTACATGTGGGGGAAGAAGCTTGTGCTTGGTTTAATATTTTACTGGAGAACGAGGGGAGGGAATTTTCAGATCAGATCGAAATACTGAGCCCTGAAGACAACCAAAATTTTCATCCCTGGAGCCATGGTATTGACAGTCTTAATTAAGGTGACTAATAATTATTGTCTAAGTCTTAATCAACAAGATTTTTTCACTGACATGAACAAGATGAGGAATGAGGAGGTTCCCTTTGTGGCAGATGCAGAGGCTCAAGGACAGGAGGGGCTTTGTCCAGGTGCCTTAGCCACAAGTAGCAGAGGTACATCATCTGCTCACATTTTCACAATGTTTTTTATGTAGTTGTTGAAGGTCAGCCTGTATGTGATGGTACTGCTGATGCTGAGGTACCTGTAGCTGCTGATCCTCTCCACAGCCCCTTCATCAAGCGTGATTGGTGGCACGGGGCCAGCCCTTCAAAGTCAATGACGAGCTCCTTTGTTTTCCTGGCCATGTATGATACAGTCATTATTGCATCCTTAACTGAGTGGTTTTGTCTGTACACAAACTGCAGTGGATCAAGGGCTTACTTGTGGGAGAGGGCAGTTTAAGGCTCAGTTTACAATGCTCCCTTCAATGAGGTTGGGCCCTGGGGCTTTGGATGGATTGAGCCGTGCCTCACCTCCTCCTCCATAAGGATGACTGACTGACCACTCCCCTCCTTGATCGCCTTCATTCCTCAGTTCTTCTGTAGCTGCACTGAAGTCCTGGGTGTCAAATCAGCAAAAAAGGAGTTCAGTTCAGTGACAAATGCTGCCATTTCTCCTTCCCTCCTGTCTGCAGCTCTACTTGAAGCAGTAGTTTTGTTTTTCACCTCTTATGTTTGCTCCATATTCCGCCTCACTTGCCTTTCTACTTCTTCCACTGGCATTGCTCATCTCTCAGTTGGAAGTTGTGTCTGCCTTTGTTCTCTGATCTCTGATGGTAGAATATCCAGATCTAATTTACCCTCACTGTGTTGTCTGATGTTGTCTGAGGGCTGCTCTCTGGTGTAGGAAATGGCTTGCTCTCCCCTCGTTTCCTCAAGTGGGCAATGGCAGTGAACTCCCATGAGAAAATAGATCACACAGAAAACAAAGGAAAAGCAGTTCATCTTGTAGTCCTATAACAGTAGCTCCATTGTTGTGTTATCTATTTGTCATGTGGCCATCCAGGCTGTTGTTCTGTTTAGTGTCTTGTAAGCCCCTATGGGCTTGGCACCACATGGTGCAGGACACTTCAATAAATAAAATAAATCAATCAATCGAAAAATACTACCTTGAATCCATAATACTTAGAAAAGAGCACTGCCCCCTTATATAACTTGACTAAAAGTTAAACAACTCAAGTAAACCGTATTTTAGTCAAAAGACTATGACTATAACTAAATCAAAATTTACTGTCAAAATTAACAGTGGCTGCTGGCAAGGCTAAAGATGGAATGAAGTTTTCTAAAGAACGAGAATGATTGATTGATTCCTAACACAGATCTGCGTACTCTTATGAACACAATTAAGATGAATAAGACGTCCTTTGTGATCACTGACCAGAATGGAAAGACATGAAATTAGAGAAATTTGACCCATTCATACCTCAGAGTCTCCAGTCTCCAATGTGGATCCTCCAGTCTAGCAGACAGAAGCTTCACTCCTGAGTCTCCTGGATGATTGTAGCTCAGGTCCAGCTCTCTCAGATGGGAGGGGTTGGAGCTCAGAGCTGAGGCCAGAGAACCACAACCTTCCTCTGTGATCAGACAGCCTGACAGACTGGAATGAGGAAAATATCTTGACTCAGTTTTTTAGAAAATTAAGTAGGCTCGAAAATCTGACCTATGTTAAATATCTTCACTAATATGAACCTAAAGCAAAATTAGCAGGATTTTAAAGATCAGCTGTTAAACAGAGAGCTTAGTCCTGACCTTAGAGTTTCCAGTTTGCATTGTGGACATTCCAGTCCAACTGATAGCAGCTTCATTCCTGAATCCCGCAGGTCATTGTTTCTCAGGTCCAACTGTCTCAGACTAGAGGACTGAGAACTGAGAATTGAGGACAGAGCTTCACAACTTCTCTTTGAGAGGTTACAGCCACTCAGCCTGTGGAAAAAATAGTGATGAAAGTGATAAAAAATTTAAAATATTACTGTTTCTTCTCTCAACATCATAAAGTTAATAAATGCATCTAATGATCCATCTGCTTACAGAGCTTTGTTGGAGGCTTTGATCACTGGCAGCAGCCTCAGAAGAGCCTCCTCTGAAGCAGAGTATTTCTTCAGGTCAAACACGTCCAGATCTTTTTCTGATGACAGTAAGATGAAGGCCAGAGCTGACCACTGAGCAGGAGACAGTTTATCTGTGGAGAGACTTCCTGAACTCAGGTACTGTTGGATCTCCTCCACTAGAGAACGATCATTCAGTTCATTCAGACAGTGGAACAGATTGATGCTTCTCTCTGGAGACGGATTCTCACTGATCATCTTCTTGATGTACTTAACAGTCTCCTGAATGGTCTCTGAGCTACTTTGTGTGTATGTCAGAAGACCTTGTAGGAGAGTCTGATTTATCTCCGGTGAAAGACCCAGGAGGAAGCGGAGAAACAAGTCCAGGTGTCCATTTGGACTCTTTAAGGCCTTGTCAACAGCACTCTGGTGGAGATGTGTTATTTTAGGTTTGAAGACTTTAGGCCACCAGGATGTTGTTTGTTCTTCTAACAGTAGATTGACACCAGACTTGATGAATGTCAGATGGACATGAAGAGCAGCCAGAAACTCCTGAACACTCAGATGGACGAAGCAGAACACCTTGTCCTGGTATAGTCCTCTCTCCTCTTTAAAGATCTGTGTGAACACTCCTGAGTACACTGAGGCTGCTCTGATATCGATGCCACACTCTGTCAGGTCTGATTCATAGAAGATCAGGTTTCCTTTCTGCAGCTGCTCAAAAGCCAGTTTTCCCAGAGACTCAATCATCTTCCTGCTCTCTGGACTCCAGTGTGGATCTGTCTCAGTTCCTCCATCATACTTGACATTCTTCACTTTCAACTGAACCACCAGGAAGTGGATGTACATCTCAGTCAGGGTCTTGGGCAGCTCTCCTTCCTCTCTGGTCTTCAACACATCCTCCAGAACTGTAGCAGTGATCCAGCAGAAGACTGGGATGTGACACATGATGTGGAGGCTTCGTGACATCTTGATGTGGGAGATGATTCTGCTGGTCTGCTCCTCATCTCTGAATCTCTTCCTGAAGTACTCCTCCTTCTGTTCATCAGTGAACCCTCTGACCTCTGTCACCATGTCAACACACTCAGGAGGGATCTGATTGGCTGCTGCAGGTCGTGTGGTTATCCAGAGGCAAGAAGAGGGAAGCAGTTTCCCCCTGATGAGGTTTGTCAGCAGCACATCCACTGAGGTGGACTCTGTAACATCAGTCAGGATCTCATTGTTGTAGAAGTCCAGAGGAAGTCGACACTCATCCAGACCGTCAAAGATGAACACAACCTGGAACTCTTCAAACCTGCAGATTCCTGCTTCTTTGATTTCAGTAAAGAAGTGATGAACAAGTTCCACCAAGCTGAACTTTTTCTCTTTCAGCACATTCAGCTCTCTGAAGGTAAATGGAAACATGAACTGTATGTCCTGGTTGGTTTTATCTTCAGCCCAGTCCAGAGTGAACTTCTGTGTTAAGACTGTTTTCCCAATGCCAGCCACTCCCTTTGTCATCACTGTTCTGATTGGTTCATCTCTTCTAGGTGGGGGTTTAAAGATGTCTTCTTGTCTGATTGTTGTTTCTGGTCTGTCTGGTTTCCTGGATGCTGTTTCAATCTGTCTGACCTCATGTTCATCATTGACCTCTGCAGTCCCTCCCTCTGTGATGTACAGCTCTGTGTAGATCTGATTCAGAAGGGTTGGGTTTCCTGCTTTAGCAATCCCCTCAAACACACACTGGAACTTCTTCTCCAGGTTAGCTTTAAGTTTATGTTGGCACACTGGAGCAACAGTCTCTAAGTGAACAAAGAAAAAATGTAATTCATTTGTGGAAGCTAGAGTAAACCTGATGATCATGGCATTAAGCATGTCAGCAGCACATCAGTCGTGAACAGCAAATTGACATCATATTAACAGTACAGTTTTAAATGTAATTGTTTGCACTGTTGCCTCCATTTCCTCTTTTCATCATGTAAAATCTCTTAAAAATCCTCTCACTCTTCTGCAGACAGTCAGCCAACTCCTCCTGTTTCATTCTCCTTAGGAAGTGCAGTGTGATCTTCAGAAATGCCTCTCTGCTGCTCCTCATCTGCTCCTCATCTTCACTGTCCAACACCTCCTCATCCTCCCTCTGACTCTCTAAGCATTTTGGGTAGTCTGACCTCAGAACTCTCCAAATCGTCTTCAGCTCGTCCTTCATAAAAGCAACAATGTTTTCCTCCAGTTGCTGAAACAGAAAAAAATCAATCAGACAGAACTCAACATCAGATCATCTTTGTCAGACAGAAATCCTGAGTTCTGTATGCAGACTGCATCAGAATAGTAGCTGAGTATTTAATTTGTGATTGTTCTCATTATTATTAGTCACTGTAATTGTATATTCACACACCATATATATGGAGTCCAGGTTTGTCTGATAATGCTGGACAGACTGGCCACTTGGAACCTTTATGCTCTGTTGATAAACTCTGTGAAACAAACATACAGAGACAATTTGTTCTGTCATAAAAAATACAGGTAGAAAAACAAAATTATCGATTAAATTTTTGTATAAGTCTTGGGATATTCAGCTTTCCAATAATAAATATACAGACATAAGAGTCTTTTTAGGAAATAATACCCACTGTACTGTAAGAAAACCCTAAATTTATGTATCTAGTTATTTCTTTAGATTATCTTGTACAAGCTGTGGGGTGTTCATACTTGAAACTTAGATGTTCTTACATGGATTCGTAACTCCTCATGGACACACACTGTAATTACTAACAAGCTAAGAGACCAGAGATGCATGTTGTGCTTGTCATCCTAATTTTTTCATTTGGGTATTGAGCAATCTGAAAACGAGTGAATGATACCACCCTGCCATGCCCAGGTCTCAGTCTTGTTTGGATCAGCAAGGACTGCATTGATTGATTGATTGATTGATTGATACATTTATTTGTAAGAAACAAGTCTGAAATTTGTCTTGCATCTCAGTAACTCCATTTGCAACATAATTTACAGCAAACATCGAAACAAAAATCAAAATACATTCATCTAACATAATATTAGAATCACATAAGTTAAGACAGGAGACAAAACAATAGCAATACATCTAACAATATAAACACAGAATATTACATTTAATGAAATAAGAAATACATGGGGAAATATAAGGTCTTTGTCTTGTGTTGAACAAAGTTGTAATTAAAGGTTTACGTGGGAAGCAGAAGATTTTAGTTTTAGATTTCAGAATTCTTAAGTTTTGGACTGGCTGCTCAAAGTATTTTGTACTTTTAGTAATTGATTCATTAAATTGCACTGGCTCTGGCTTTCAATTTGCCATTCCTTGTGGTCCTAGTTTCCCTGCTTGAACCAGTGCAACAATTAATCATTCAGGTTTCAATGTATTTACACGTTCTCAAATCAGCTGTTTGTGTATTTGTACTAAGATCTGCAAAGTGTGACAAACTGTAAAGAATAAAGAACATGAAGTGATCATGACAAAGATATCAAACCTCCTCTCAGGAGAGATGGACAGTAACAGACACAAACGTTTTACATTCTTACCTTTGATCAGCAGAGTGATGTCCATCTTTGAAGTCAATAGATTCATACATAGACCAGTCACTCTTGATGGACACACAGCTGGGTTCAGGTTCAGGTCTCTGCTTTTTTCTTCAACACAACACACACAGAGCTTTGAGTGTGAATAATGATGGTGGAGTGATTTGAGTGCTGAGCTCTGATATGGAGAAGAGTCATGGACAGTTAGAGATCCTCATCTCACCTCTGAGCTTCAGTCTGGCTGTCATGTTCCCCACACAGAGTGGTTTTAGAGGGAGGGACTCCCTCTTCTCTGTCCTCACACCGATTCATAGCAGAGTCCACACCTTCACACAAACACAACAACATGCTGAGAGAGCTGCACTCATTCATTACAACAAGCTTTACACCACAAGTTGCATTCGTTTTCATTTAACGGTTCCTACACAGACGGGAAAAGTCTGGAATTCTATTCGTAGCAAAGTTTGTCGTAGGCAATTGGACTTGATAGAGTTCTTGAAGACGTTTTGCATCTCATCGCCTCTCATCCAAGAAGCTTCTCATCACCTCTCATCCAAGAAGCTGGGGGGAGGTGTGAATGAGAGTCGTTAAGGTCCCTGCCACCATGTGACTTGTTGGAGTCACATGATTTCAGGTGGGTATCAAACTGTCTGGGGAGTGATCTTAAGACTGCATTGTATGTTGCAGATAAATTATGCCTTAGACCTCCTCCTCTGTTGAGAGATGGCCTTTCCAGGTTAACAAAAATGGCTTCTTTTACTCCTCTCTCAAACCATCTGTCTTCCCTGGCCAAAATACGGACATTGCCATCTTCAAAAGAGTGTCCTTTAGCTTTCAGGTGTAGATGGACTGCTGAGTCCTGACCTGAGGAGGTGGCTCTCCTGAGTTGAGCCATGCGCTTATGCAGCGGTTGTTTTGTCTCCCCAATGCACGGGTCTGTGCACTCCTCACTACACTGAACGGCATACACTACATTTTCCAGCTTGTGTCTGGGTGTTCTGTCCTTGGGGTGGACAAGCTTTTGCCTGAGGGTGTTGCTGGGCTTTCTCATCAGAACCCTTCATCACAGAGCACAGAACATTCCAACCAGTACTGAAGGTAAGTATAAGGAACAAAAGCACATCAGGGCAGCTCTCAAAACCTGTGGATACCCAAACTGGGCCTTTATCAAAACCAACAAAAGAAACAGGTCAGAGAGAGAAGAAAACAACATCAGAAGGAAAAACATTGTTATTCCTTACATTGCGGGCGTTTCAGAAAAACTCAGGAGGACTTTTAACAAACATCACATTCCTGTGCATTTCAAGCCCAGCAAAGGATTTTGACGCTTCTGGGACAGTCAAGACCTTGACTTTGCTAAAGAGTCTTCATTGAAACCAGGTCAGTCTCAGTGTTGGAAAGTTTCTGTATTTGAGCACTCATCCATACACTTAACATCAGAGAATAAATAGTGAAAAAATAAACCTTTGATGATCAAACATTCCCAGAGTTCTCTAGTGGGATTCTCACTTGATGAACGTCAGGCCAACTTACAAACACTTTCCACCTTCATGTGTGGGGGAAACACTGGGAGAGAAGAAGGTGCTCATTTCTTTCTCATCAGTCCTGGTGTCTGTGTGCATCTGATCTGAGGACGCCGTCACACCCTCATAACTTCAAAGTCGAAGTCTGAAAAAACATCGGAGTGACGTCAAAACCAGTCCAACCTATGGCACAAACCCAGTCACATGATGTAGTTCTGCTATCTGTCCACTGGATGGTGCTAACTGACCATCTAATGAACTAAAGATCACCTCAGCACTGAAAGATGGAATGAAGCAGCAGTGTGGATCACATTGGTACATGACTATATTTTGGACATGTTGGTTTGTTGTGAGGCAGCCTGAGATCCCCAGGTGGGGCCCTTCACTCTGATCCTCAGTCCTGGTTCCTAACAAAGAGGAACCAGAACCTCCAGAAAAACTTTGTACCTTTGTTTAAAAAGGTGTTACACAGATAGTTTGTCATTACTATCACTTCTAATGGTGCTGCCACTATGAATAATGTCTCTGTTAATACAAATAAATTTATAACAGCTGAAAACTGAAAACCAGCGAGAGGTCAGAGGTTAGAGTCTAGTTAAATTCCTGACTGTGTCCTATCCTATCTCAGACCTTGAATCTTGTCTTATCTTAAGGAATGATAACTAGAACTGCAAACTTGATCATCAGCACTTGTCCTGTCATGTCTGTATTTCTGTTTATACTGTATATGAGACTACCTGTATCCCAGGAAACGGCTATCTCACTTGTCATTTACTAGCCATTGTCATAATGGACAAGAAAAGACAGGTGTTCACGTGTAGTTGGAGGCATTAATCAACTCAGTGGATGAGAGGAAACCGCATCTTTTTGGGAAGCTGTCTTCCTGATCAGCCCAGGACAAATATTTAAATTTTTAATTTTTAAATTAAAGAATTGATACTCTTGAAAATTGATAAAGTACCAGTCAAAGGTTTGGCCACATCTTCTCATTCGCTACTTTTTCTTTATTTTCATTATTTTTCTAAATTGTAGATCAATACTTGAGATATCAAAACTAAGAAATATGGAATTATATGGAAAAAAAATTGAAAACAAGGTAAAAGATGTTTTATATGTTGGATTCTTAAAAAGCAAAAAGTCTCGCACACTGTCTTTTGCACTTGCAATTGCAATTGAGTCTTTTTGCTTTTCTTGTCGACACGTGGTCTTCTCATGCACATTCGTTGACCTACAGGTGTACAAAAGCTTTTTGCTCTTTGATATTTTAGATGCTTCAATGTCACCACTTTTTCCTTTGATAACAGCTTTGTACATTCCTGGTATATTCTGAACAATTTCTTATAAAAGATAGACAAAATATTGAATGAGAAGTCTGTCCAAACTTTTCCCTGGTACCATATATCCTTTAATTCATGGTCCAGTTATTCAAAGTGTCACCATATGGTTTGAATGCTCAACCATCACATGTTGGTATAATAATGCGGGATTTAAGAAAGAGCTGCATTTGTGGGGATTTTTGGGTGCAAAGAGAAAATTAATTTCTCTGTCTTCAAATCTTATGTTCAAATATTTAAATTATGACAAAAGATGAACAGAGAGACACAGGATGGACCCTGGACTGGTTCTAGTTAATCTAAAAAGGATTTAAAAGGTTTTGGGACACTTGAGCCCTGAGGTGACATACAGAAACCTTTTTTGTTGTAAATCCCTTTTCTCAGTTTAGGATGACATTTAGGATTTTTTGGTGTTACAGAAGCATGTTTCCTAACTTTTTGGAGGGGTTTCTTCCCATTTAGGGGTGCAGGATAAAGACTTAAGTGGACGTAGCACATTGATCAAATTCAAAATGAAATGTCTTGAGCATCAGTATATACTCATTAATACATGGTTCAGGTAATTTAAAGACTCATTACAGTTTGAGAAACCTGTCAATCATTATATTCTGTTGTTCCCCATCTTCATTATCATTGCCACACAGATCTATCAATAGTGATGCTGTAATTTCTGACAGTTATTTTGAATTTAGGGCAGGGTCTATGTCATGCTAACTTCAGATTTTCGAACTTCCTAAATATAGTTAGGGACTGCCAGTATGAAGATAGGGGTTCCTCTCATTCACTGACTTGGCTAGCACTTCCAGCTCAAAGCTAAACTTGAACACTCATCTTTTCATTCCCATAATAGCGGCTAACTAGCAAGTGAAGCGAAGTGAAACAGCTGTTGTCATGGATATAGTCTTGCATACATTTTAAACAAACATGACAGACATGGTATGATGCGTGTTGGAATTTAGGAACTGCTTCTGTAATAGGCAGGATTTTTCCTCTCTTTGAAAGAAGAGTCTTCAGTGGCAGCAGGTCAGTCTCAGTGTTTGAAGGTTTCTATATTTGAGCACTCAACGCTTCATCCGTGCACTGAACATATTAGAGTATTGACGGTTCAAAAATAAACCTCGGCCAAATTGATAGAAGCTGTCAGACCAGTTCAGACACATTTTTTAACAGATGATGTGAGTTCAGATTACAATCAAACTGCTGCTGATTCTACTGAAGAAACACTCACAATATGACATGTAAATCTTTCTAAAATCATCATTCTAGAGAAATTGTACAGCAAGATTCAAACAGATATTTAGAAACAGCCAATCAGCATCCAGAAACATTTCTGCAGTTAAACAGTGAAACAGCACAATGTGATCAAAGTGATCAATGTGATGATCAAACATTTGCAGATTTCTCTGGTAGGATTCTCACCTGCTGAAGTCACTTCAGGTCAACTTACAGACACTTTCCACCTTCATGTGTGGAGGAAACACTGAGAGAGAAGAAGCTGCTCATTTCTTCCTCATCAGTCCTCGTGTCTGTGTGCATCTGATCTGAGGACGCCGTCACACCCTCATAACTTCAGAGTCCAAGTCTAAAAAACATCAGAGTGACGCCTGAAAGATGGAATGAAGCAGCAGTGAGGATCACATTGGTACGCGACTATATTTTGAACATGTTGATTTGTTATGAGGCAGAATGCAGCCTGAGATCCCCGGGTGGGGCTCTTCACTCTGTTCCTCAGTCCTGGTTCCTGACAAAGCTTTCAGAAGCTTAGACTGCCACAGATGGTGTCTGATTTCAAACCTGTTCTTTAAAAGGTGTCATACAGATAAAGTTTGTGATTGCTATGATTCCTAATAGTGCTGTTACTGTAAAAACAGCTTCTGTTAAAAAAAAACTTGTTTATACCTGTTGAAATTTAGTGATAAAGTTGTCTGTCTCTTATACACATCTAGATGTGTATAAGAGACAGCACTAAAGTGATGCATGAAAATAATCCTCAAATCATCATCATCATCATCATCATCATCATCATCATCATTCCGAATTAATACCTGCAGCAAATAGATATTTAGAAACTGTCAATCAGCATCCAGAAACATTTCTACAGTTAAACAGTGATACAGAACAATGTGATCAAAGTGATCAATGTGATGATCAAACATTTGCAGATTTCTCTGGTAGGATTCTCACCTGCTGAAGTCACTTCAGGTCAACTTACAGATACTTTCCACCTTCGTGTGTGGAGGAAACACTGAGAGAGAAGAAGCTGCTCATTTCTTCCTCATCAGTCCTCGTGTCTGTGTGCATCTGATCTGAGGACGCCGTCACACCCTCATAACTTCAGAGTCCAAGTCTAAAAAACATCAGAGTGACGTCAAAACCAGTCCAACCTGTGGCACAAACACAGTCACATGATGTAGATCTACTATCTGTCCACTAGATGATGCTAACTGACCATCTAATGAACTAAAGATCAGCTCTGAAAGATGGAATGAAGCAGCAGTGTGGATCACATTGGTACGTGACTATATTTTGAACATGTTGATTTGTTATGAGGCAGAATGCAGCCTGAGATCCCCGGGTGGGGCTCTTCACTCTGTTCCTCAGTCCTGGTTCCTGACAAAGCTTTCAGAAGTTTAGACTGCCACAGATGGTGTCTGATTTCAAACCTCTTCTTTAAAAGGTGTCATACAGATAAAGTTTGTGATTGCTATGATTCCTAATAGTGCTGTTACTGTAAAAACAGCTTCTGTTAAAAAAAAACTTGTTTATACCTGTTGAAATTTAGTGATAAAGTTGTCCAGAAGAGACTTGCCTTGTTTCAGGACACTGCTGTTTACCAGAGGATAAAGGAGGATCACATTAGACATGTTTTTGATGAAAATTCTTGGGTGAGTGTATTTTTTCTTTCAGTGCTTGTTTAAAAATGGCGTTAGCTCATGCTCACATAATGGCTGCGGATAAAAAAAACAAACAAACAGAGATTATTTATGTGTGACTAAAACAAAAGCACTATAAAAGATTTTAAAAAATTATGATGTGTGAATTTTCTGACAAGTGATATGGGATGTGAGATATTGCTGCTCACAGAAAGTATTGCTGTGTGAATTTTGCTTTCAAGTCATGGGCATGTTTTTATGTTTTGTTTGTGTACATTTGAACCGGCAATAATCAGAATCAGAATCTGAATATTTTATTGATCTCTGGAAGGAAATTGTTGACGTTACATATATATAAACATAAACAAATGATAAGCATAGAAGAAGAAGTAATGTGAACTACATTCTACTACAATATATAGCAGACGCATGGCTCAACACAGGAGACCTAACTCTTCAGGCCTGGACTCAGCTGTCTATTTACACCTTAAGGAGAAAGCACACTCCTTTGAGGACAACAATGTCCACATTCTAGACAGGGAGGACAGATGGTTTGAGAGAGGAGTTAAGGAAGCCATCTATGTTAAAATGGAGAAACCCACTCTTAACAAAGGAGGAGGCCTGAGACATAACCTCTCTCCTATCTACAATGCTGTCATTTCATCTTTGCCCAGGAGATTCAACAACAACTTGACCTCCAATAACAACAGTGGTTCACATTCATGTGGCTCTAACGACCGCCACTCACAGCTGGTTTCGGGTGACTCTCAGGACTAACGACCCTAACGACTGTCGTCAGAACTGAGTAGAGCACTAATGAATTTGAACACATCCATAGAGGTTAAATACCTGGTTTCCCACCATTTAGTTAGACTAGCTCTGACTAGTCTGACAGGCATGAACTGATGAAGCTTCTTGGATAAGAAGCGAAACGTCTTCAGAAAAGACTTTTGAACAAGTCCAGTTGCTTTCGATTTAATCCTTCTTTGGCAATATATAGGAGACATTTTAATAATATTAACAAATGTATACAATAAGAAGTGTGTATAAGTACATGTGGCTTATCTACAATATATAACAGCAATATATAGAAAATATAAGATGAATAGAAATACCATGAGTTATGTACAAAAATGTGCATCATGCTACAATCTTATATAAAGATGTCATAACAATGCTGTATGGATGTCATGCTGAGTCATTGCACAATGATTTCCTGTGGTGATCTGTAGTGTATTTTGATGGAATGAGTCTCTCACTCAAAGTGCTCTTGTGTCTGACCAGAACAAGCTGATAAAAGGTTAGAAGATGACTGTAAGATCTTGATATTAATCTGCATGCCAAGAATCCTGACTTTAACTGAAGTTAACATGTATGATATGCAGTTTGATTTTAATGGTTGCTTGAATTTGATGTGCTGCATCTCCATTTGGATTACAGATAAGTGGAAAGGGACAGTTCACCACAAAAATGAATTATCTACTCACCCTCATTTGAAAGTCAGGTTTAGTTCTTTAGCCTACAAAGTACTTTAGTCCTGCACTTTCACAGGAAAACAGTGTTGCAGAATCTCTGACTGAGAAAAAGAACTTACTGACTTGACTGAACTGAACTAAACTTCTTCAAGAGAGAAAACAATTTGCTACTGAGGAAGAAATAAACAAGGAATAAAAAAATATTGAACTGAATGTGATATTACCTGGGTAATAATAAAAGAAATGAAGGGTGGACAATTTAGTTTAAATTATTTATTTATTTATTTATTTGGGTTTGACTAGCTCTGAAAAAATATGTAAATTTAAGTTGGTCTAATTTAATTTTATGGGTCTGTATTTTTTTATTGGCCAGATGTAAGTAACATGAGGGGTGGATTTAGGTTTATATCTCTATCTATTAACTATTTCTATTGGTTATGTAACTGCTTTGTATTTTATCTACTGTTTGTGTCTTAAGTAGCCTATTTATTAACTGATTTTTTATGGAGGTTTTTTGTGTGAGTGCGTGGTGAAATGTGTGGAATGTCCAGTTTGCAGCGGTCCCCTCTATCCAAGACAAATTTCTCCCATGGCAGACAAATAAAGACACTTTGACTTTGACTTTATATATATTGTTTGTATGTATGGAATAAATTTATTCTATCTGTTTTCACTAAGTCCAATCCGTGTCTTACTTATCATCCTCCTTAAAGGGCCTACACTTAAGATAACTATTCATTGCTCTCTTAGCCTATTTCATCACAAACACTAGTTACATAACTCTTTTTATGGCGAGCCAGTCAGGAGGATTTTGAGTAAAACTCAGAATATCAAGTAGATCCAAAGAGGGCAGTCTCTGCATTAGGCATTGTGAAGGTCACACTGATAAAGAAATCAGTTAGGTTCTTGAGAGATGTGATGGTGGTTAAGATAGTCAGACTAAAACCATTGCAAGCTATAATAGAGTTTGATGCTGAAGAATCAGTTACACACCTTAAACCACAGTTTCCCTTTGAGGTAGCTGCAGCTGCCGACCCCACTGTGAAATGGTGCTTAGATAGCATTGACAACATTATTCCTTCAACTAGCCAGCCCTCTTCCCCAGTAAGAACAAAACCCCAGTGAATCAAAGCTAAGGCTCCTAAACCCAAAAGACAAGCTGCACCAGTCAATCCAGCAGCATAGGACAATGATGTACTGAACCCCAAAGATATTTACTGCCCAAAAGCAAGAGCATGTTATCAAGAATAAACCTATTACTCCCATCCTAGACTCCAATTGGCTGCTGTCCTTCTCAGGTAGGGTGCCCAAACCACCTGATGAAGTAGACTTTGAGACCTGGTGTCTGCATGTTGAACTTATGTTTCAGGATGGCCATCCCACTGACATGCAATGAATGACCATACTGGAAAGTTTACTTTCACCTGCTTCAGACATTGTTAGACAATTTGGGTCCATTTTATCCACAAGAGATTGTGCAAGACCTCTTCAGTCAGCATATGGACTTGATGGTGAGGAAAGCTCTGCCAGGTTTCTCAGCACTCATCAGGACACAGGTGAAAAAGTCTCTGAATATCTTCAGAGGCCACAAACAATTTCCGTCATGCATTTGTGGTTGCTGGGATCAAACCATGCGCCTGACCCTTGAACAAAAGATCCAGCAGAGTCCCCAGTAGATTAATTTGAGTGCCTTCTCTGGCTGAGAACAGACGAGGAAAGCAGAGCGGTAATGATAGATAGGACACGTCATTTTAGGAGCTCAAAAGTGAAACCTGCCTTGCAGCTTCATTATGTTTCAGAAGCCACTCCCGAAAATGAGCTTAATAGACATTCTATGGAAATACATAGATGGACGGACAGAGAGCCTAAGAAAGCAAGTGGCAGAAATACAAATACAGATGACAGAAAAGAGTGTTCAAAGGAGAAAGAAACAAGGTCCTTGAGCCACCTTCTGCAGCTGCTGATGTTCATTTACATCAGCAAGCCTCAAGGCCATAACCAAAACCTTTGTTTTGTTTCAAATGTGGGGAAAATGGCCACATTTCTAGACAATGTGAAAAATGCTTCCAACAAAGACCTGGTTGACAAGAAATATAAAGAGCTGAAATCAAAGCATGGTCAAGCTTTAAACTGGACTTGGTTTCAGTGGAGGGATGGACTGAGGCCCAGCTAGAACAGAGTTGCCCGCCAGCAAAAAGTTCTATGCAAAATCAGAGACAGAAAAAAGTTGATAATATGGGTCAGTTTATACCTGAAATGTCAGACAAAGCTCCTTTAAAGGTACTAGACAGATCAAAGCACACTGCCACACTGACTGTTGATGAAGTTCTATGTACTTGCTTCCATGATTCAGACTCTTAGGTGAGTCTTTTCACAGGCTCCATCTGCTATCACAGTCAAGTAATCATCTTCTTCCCAGAATAAATTGCTGGGAAGCCTAAGAAAATGAGCACTGTAGCACTAGTTGCACCTGATTGTAGAACAAACCAAGAAGCTCCCATGCTGGTTTGAACAAACGTTTTGGATGTGCGATGTAAAAACCTATACAGTCTGTGAAGAAACCAGTATCATCAGCAACCAGGCAGATTGTGCAAATATCCATGTTTGAAGGAATGTACAGCACACATAAATTAGAACAAGACAGTGGGAAGGTTGGAAAAGTAAAGCTGTTGAGCTGTTTTGACAGGATACGCCAGAAACATCTTCACTTCCCCAGGCACATCTGTGCTAGTTGAGCCTTCAGCTATTATGACATGATAGCCCCGGCTAAGGGGCATTTTCTCTTGGAATGCAAAATATCCGCACTTGATATACCGTGTCTCTCTCTTACTCTAACTGCGCACACTACGCGACCTACTACTCCCCCTCCCCCCTGTGTCTGACCTGTGCACGAGTATGAACTGGCCCCTCGGGCGTGAGAGGGTGGACCCATGTTCTGGTGGCTTGGTCCGAGCCACAGATTTACCTGCTGAAATTCAGAGCCCAGGCTGTGTTTTGATACCAGATTGTTTCTTTCAGCTGCTCTCAGAAGTGACAGCTTGTGGATAGTGACGAGAAATACAGTGATTTTGACTAAAAGTGCGTCAGATTATATCGCTAACTATGCCTTTAAGTGCCTGCCAGTCAGACTATGTCAGAACTCTACATAAATTTGTCTGTCTCACTCTTACCATTTGCAGCAAACCAAGACAGCAGCAAAAGAAAGGTTCCTCAGTCAGCCACCACAAGTGCTGTGTGCAACATCAGCTAACCCAAGTCAGCCGTCACTCTGCAGTTTAATTCACAGATTCTCTTCTATGTGAAAACTGGAAAAAGAGATAGTTTGTCCCTTATTTTATAGTAAAATCATGTTGAATATATGTATGTAAACATGTGAAATATGATACAGCCAGTACATAAGATCTTTATGAATTCCTCAATGATTATTTTATTACATTTCATGATGCAATCTACATTATTCCAACACAAATACAAGTACACTCTAAAACAAACTTATTTAAATCTGAGATGTCATCTTCAAACAAATTCAGAGTGGAAATTTAGATTTTTTAAATTACTTTTTGTATGTTTTTATAAATGCAACCTGCTCATATTATAATCACTTGAGTGTCGCAAACTGCTATGTTTAAATTGTCCTTTTACTAGATTTTCACTAAAACAGTTGATTGGCTGTCACAAATGTCATATTGATCAATTCAGGTTATATTATCCAAGCTGTTTTTGCCAAACAAAATGTGAAACAAAAGGTTCCTTTTGAAAGAAACCAAACCAACTGAAATGTGTGAAATTTTCCAAAAGAAATTGAGACTTGTTCCTTAAATTAAAATCTTTGTAATTCAATGAATTTTCATAGTAGTATCTGATTTAGTATCTTATTTATCAAATATGATACAAAAACATGTAAATGATATCGAAAATAAATTTTATGATTTTGTCAAATGTTCTAATAAACACTTCAGTTTAAAAGATTTTTAATTTTCTGGCAGTTATTTCATATGTCAGGCTTTACAGGGTTAAACAAGTATATGTGTAGATTTTTTTGTCTTTAAACCTCGTTAGCAGCTGCTACAAAGAAGATGCTGCTCTAAAAACGTTATTAAAGTAAAGATCAGATTCAACACAGTTCAGCCCTGAGGACATCATTTCACCATTTCTAAGAAAAAAATCATTTTGACATTAAAGTTACAATCAGTAAGTCAAATGTTAACAAATGTGAAGCCTCGTCCACCACCAACATTTAAATCACAGGACTGGAAGTCGTGTCCCTCCTACAGAGGACACAGAGACACTGAGCCACCAGATAACCAGGACCAGAACCCAAACCCAGGATACAGAGGTTCAGTGAATGTGGTGTTGAAGGTGTGGAGGTGGATCAGTGTGTCAGAGGAGACTCTGTAGAATGACAGAGAGCCAGCAGGACAGTCCACATACACTGCTACTCTACCAGAGCCAGAAGAGGAGGAGGAGAAGGAGGAGGAGGAGGAGGAGAGGACTGTTTCTCTGTTGTTGTGCCAGACAGAATAACCATTACTAGAACAGTCCAGACTCCAGGAATGATCATTCCTTCCAAACACAAAGAAATCTATGTCTCTTTTCCTACTGTTTCCTGTGTAAGTCACTGCTATATAAACTCCTCCTCTCCACTCGACCTCCCAGTAACAGCGACCAGTCAGACCATCTCTACACAGCAGCTGCCAGAAGTCAGATGAACTTAGAAGTTCAGGATATGGCTGCTCCTCTCTCACACATGTCACCGTCCTGTTGTCATCAGACAGTTTGAGTTTTCTGTTCACTGTGTTTGTGTCGACTGTGAGTTCACGAAAATCTGATGGAGAGAAAAAGACACAACACAGCAGTAGTTTATCATCAGACACATCTGAAGGGTTTATTCTCTGTTTACTGAGATGTTGATCATTTCTATAAAGTTTAATGACTGTGTGCTGTTTTGTCATCATGAGTCAGATTGAATCCACACTTACACCTCCTCAGACCAGGTTTTACCCTCTGCTCTCCACCATGGTCCACCCTGGAGGAAGAAACACAGTCACAATGATTTTATATCCAACAGTCAAATGTTCCTCAGTTTGTCAGCATGACACAGAAACAGGCTGAAATTCATCTGTGGCAACTGTCACCATCATTTTTGCAGATAGTGTGAAAAGGCAGTGTAGGGGTGTTCCAAAAATATTCTTAAAGTGATATTCCACCTCTGGATGATAATCCACTCAATATCTCCTCCCCCCTGTGCTGATGTGAGGATGGATGAAGATCTCCTGTTCACAAAACAAGTTTCAGCAGAAAACAGCCTTGCAGCCAAATCCAGTATAATTAGGGTGAATGGTGACCACGTTTAAAACATAAAAAAGAGAAGAAAAAACAAACACAAAATGTCTCCATCCTGCTTGTGTGGTGTAATCCAAGTGTCCGAGAGCCGCGACATTAAAATTTAACCACAAAAGACGCCATTTACACCATGTTTTTATTTGAAGTGTCAACTGTAGCCTCCCAAGTAGCATTTAAACATGGTGTCGATGTATCGCGAGACTTCGTATATCTCTTAATGGATGCACGTGTGAAAATATCGCGAGATCTCTTGTCCACCCAACTTGAGTCTGAGAGGCTACAGCTAACAGTGGTTAAATTTTAAAGTCACTGCTCACAGACTCTTCGATTACACCACACGAGCAGGATGGAGACATTTTGTGTTTGCTTTTTCTTCTCTTTTTTACGTTTTAAACGTGGTCACCATTCACTCTAATTATACTGGATTTGGCTGCAAGGCTGTTTTCTGCTGAAACTCCGGGAGTGTTTTGTGAATTGAAGATCTTCACCCATCCTCACATCAGCACAGGGGTGAGTACATATTGAGTGGATAATCATCCAGAGGTGGAATATCGCTTTAACATGGTCACCACTGTGAACACCACTGATTTCTATGACCAACTTTTAGACTACACTGCAGAATTATTTAATTAAAATGTGGATTATTCCACCTGGAGCTCTAAGAGACCTGATTAATCCACATCTGGGAAGATGAGACAAAAAAAATCCTGCTGGTGGAACTAGAGTGAAAGTCAGAGTGTCACTTTAAATCAATTTATTGTCCATAGACAATAAATGTGTGAGCAAAATTTAATCTCAGCACACAGTTAGTAGACAACATGTCATGAACTTAGCACAGTGGAAGCAGGACTCAAATGCATGACTTGGATCAGTAGAGCAGTAAAACAAGGTTTATTCCAGGCAGAGGTCGGTACACAAAGAAGCAGGCAGAGGTATCCAAGACGTGAGGCAAAAAGGCGAGGTCAAAAAACAAGCAAGGTTCAGACACAAA
>JAJHUR010135818.1:71855-86785 GCA_027495735.1 Lutjanus campechanus | reverse complement strand
AACATCATCACCCCTCATCACCAACACTGGAGCCCCTCAAGGCTGCGTTCTCAGTCCATTTCTGTACACCCTCTATACAAATGACTGCAGCAGCCCATCCCCCATCACCACATACTACAAATATGCAGATGACACAGCCATAGTAGGTCTACTCAGTGACAACAATTCCATCACAGCATATCAACATTCAATCACACAGTTTTCACAGTGGTGCACAGACAATTATCTCCAGTTAAACATTGACAAAACAAAGGAAATGGTCATACACACATCCAAGACACCCCCCGCACTCAACTGCACATTCATCAGAGGGCAACCAGTTGAACAAGTCGACAGTTTTAAATATCTAGGGCTGAAAATGGCAAGTTAGCACCTGGTCACTGACGGTATGAGCCTAAGTAAGCTAGCAGCTGTTACCTTTCTTTTGTGATGATTTGGCCTTTTAATGCCAGGACTAACCAAAACCAGCCAGTGGCAAACTGTTTAACAGGTTTAAGTTAATTAATCAGAAAACTCACCAAAGAAATCAGAAATATTTAACTCACACGAGAATGTTTTGAAGTCTGCAGATTCACATACAGTCTGAACTCTCTGTATTCATCTTCACACTGAAGTGTTCTATAAGGAAATAGGAGAACAAAGCAGCTCTGAACTTTGGAACTGAAGTTAAACATTAACAGTGAAAAATCCTTCGCAAAGGATCATAAAGATCTGATGATGTAGATTTAACTTCATTGTACTATATGTAAGAAGTCATGGTTAAGGTCAACCTTATTGTCACAGAAAGTTACACAGAGTATGTGAGATTGACCCGTCTTAGTATTGACTGAGCAAATATGTTTATGTGCCATATGTAACAGCTCATAAAGGCAGACATATCCTTCTCAGAGCTCAAGCAATTTATTATCAGCTGCTTTAAATCATCTCTGATCAACAGCAGGACTCAGCAGGTCAGAGTGAATCAGACTGATAACTTAGCTTGGACCTGAATGACAAGCAGAGAGAAAAAGGAGGAAAATCAGAATGGAGGAGGAATCTGCAGAAATGCCGTCAAATATGCCATCAAAGTTAAAAAAAGGGCTTTTCTCGCTTTTTACCTTGAATAACTTGACTCCAGAGCATCACAGCCTCATAAATGATATACCTCTGAGGTTGTCTCATCCTGCTCTACAAAACTATACAATAATCTGAAAAACCTTATTGGACGCCATGACTGTGACTGATGAGCATATTAGCTCATGCATTATTTCAGGTTTGGAGTCTGATGACCGCTGGACCGGTGGGCAGAGGAAAAGGGCAGAAAAATTATGGACCAGAAAGCTTAGTACCACTACACCAGTGGCTCTCAGTGACCTACCATGACCTACTTTTTCTCCACAAATGCAGCAACAGGCCAACCATAACCATACATTTTCTCTCTCCAGCCCTTCAGTATCAACCGCAACCATTTCCTCATTGCTAACCCCAATGCTAATCCAGCCCTAACCCTAAACCTCAAACCTGAACTGTGTTGGACGCGTCATGTCCACTGGAATCAAGGTCTGCCATGTGTCCCACAATGGCTATTTACACCTCCAGATGAAAATAACATTGTTAGCTGCTGACACCTGTGTGCTGTTTGCATCTGCCATTTATTGATCCCTTGTTGTTGTGTTTATTGTATATTTTGTTATTTGGTATTTTTGTTATAAATGAACGACATGTGGAGTGTTAACAGAACAGAATAATTTCATATCCATGTGCATGAAGTTAGTAACTCAGTAACCCCCCACTCTGTCTGAATAAACAGCCTGCTGTCTGTGACTCTGCAGGCGATGAACTTTGTCCTGCGGGACAGAACATGTCTGACGGGACGGGTCACTACAGCTGCTTCTAATTTCTCTTCACCTTCCAGCAGAAACTTCAGTAGAAAGTTGACATGGCAGAGAGGAGAGTAGCAGTGAAGGCAGCAGCACAGCTGGACTTCCTGCAGTTTAATGATCTGGCCTGTGAGGCCGTCGGTGGGAAGGTGAGTCGTTGTAACAGACCACATTACATGCATGTACACATATAACATACACCAACATCTAAAGACATTTGGATAAGATAACTACAGTTTGTACACATACATAAGCATGTTAATATACTAAAGTATTATCACATTAATTTCTACAATTATTCTCAGATGATTACAGTGAATAAGACAGTACAGCAGGGCTGCCCCCAACTATAACCTTTAATATTCAACAATTCTTCCTTTTTTTTTTACTTGCTAAATTTGTCACACTAATTTCCTATATGAGCCTGCAGTAAATGAGTTGTTTTACCAGTAAGGCTGCAGACATACTAGCTTTTTAACCACACATTTGCATTTGTGTTTGCATACTGCTAATTTATGAGGAATGTGCACAACCATCACTCAACATGGATGCAGGAATGCATGACGCAGCCATGATGCGTATGGATGCATAGGGGTGCGTATTCAAATGCTAAGATTTATGTTTTAATGCTTTTCTTCATCATCTGTGATGTAAAACCATCAGATTTTCCCACAATTAAGAGAAAGTAAACATGTGCATCCTCCTCTAGTTCAGTTATAAAATCAGCAGACCTGAGGAGCGTCTCTCACCAGACTATAGGCACTGATCAGTATAACCGGCGCTGCACGCTCTGCATGTCTTCACGCCATGAATTCAGGATTTATTTGGACCACACCAGAGCTGGTGACTGATGGGACACTGGAAAGATAAACCAAGACATTTTGTCCAGTTTGAATGCAGCTGATGCTGATGTTTATAAAAGGGAATTTTCAAAGGGACGTGAATTTGGTGAGAGAGATATTTTTAAAAAAGCTTCTGGTTAAAAAAAAATCTCTCTGACTGTATTGATCCTTTTCATAATGTCATCAGACACTAACAAGAACAATCTGAGCCTGTCAGAGACAAAAACAAGCATCAGCTGCCCCGCGCGCTCCGCGGTGCGCTCTGGTGAAGCGTCTGATGGTGCGTCAGCGTCGCGCTCCGCGGTGCGCTCTGGTGAAGCGTCTGACGGTGCGTCAGCGTCGCGCTCCGCGGTGCGCTCTGGTGAAGCGTCTGACGGTGCGTCAGCTTCGCGCTCCGCGGTGCGCTCTGGTGAAGCGTCTGATGGTGCGTCAGCTTCGCGCTCCGCGGTGCGCTCTGGTGAAGCGTCTGACGGTGCGCTCTGGTGAAGTGTCTGACGGTGCGTCAGCTTCGCGCTCCGCGGTGCGCTCTGGTGAAGTGTCTGACGGTGCGTCAGCGTCGCGCTCCGCGGTGCGCTCTGGTGAAGCGTCTGACGGCGCGTCAGCTGCGCTCCGTTTCTATCACTCTTCTCTGCTTCCATCAGTTAGTTTTGTGGTTTGTGGTGATTTAGAGACTCAGTTTGTAAAGTTTACAGTCTGTCATGATGTTGCATTGATCTGTGTACAATGATGCAGATAAAAAACAAGAAGTGAAACTTGTTTACCAACCACTCGTTTCACCTTCATCACATCAGTTAACCACCAACATGTTGTCCTGAGGATGTTTGTGCACCAGCTAATATAAAATATATTCATGATCCCCTTTAATTCCTCCCTGAGATGTTCTCCCTGTGTACAGCCCCACAGTATAGTCCACACACTACATGTAGCTGACAGAGTCAACAGCACCAGATTCATTTCAGGGAGGGAAAAGCTGGGGGCTTCTGTAAATATTTCCTGAGTGCATCTGGACAGTTACAGAGCAGATATGAGGGCATTACAGTTAAAAACATGTAGCTGTGGTCAGAGTAGAACTGCTGCAACCTGTTGCACAAGCTGTGAACAAGTTCAGAGGTTCTCAGAGTCGAGAGTTTACTCACCTGTTTAGAGATCAGGGAGGGGAAACGGTGGGTAAACTACTTCCTGTATTTACCACTGCAAAGCTGCTTACGCATTACTAAAATAAACCAGTCGCACCTTAGAGATGAGTTACAGAATCACTCTAATAGTAAATTGGCTTCACATGCCAGAGGTGCAACTCATAAAATGTCACAGCAAAACTTCAGCACATGATCTTTTCTAGGAGCAGAGAACTCTGACATTACTGGTTTGTCGTTAAGATTCGTTAATCTGCCTCTGAGTGCAGCAGCTATCGTAGTTATATTATCTAACATCAGCTTGATTGTTTCTGCTGCCTGTCACAGTGTTGTGTACTTCTTGCTGTGCTCTCTGTGTTCAGGTTCTGCACCTCTCCTCCCCACAGCTGCTGTCTCTAATCAGGCCTGGAGCTTAAAGGCAGGAGGAGAGGATCAAGATGAGGGTTGGGTATTTTGGAGGAGGAGGAGGAGGGCGGGGCTTAACGAAGGGTCAATTAGTGCAGCTTTAACTTTAAAGGGTGATGCTGTGTGATGTGAATTCTTTTCACAGCAGAGACCTGGTTTGTTTTGCATTGAATTAAAGTTCTCCTGTTGTTCTCTCAGGTCATTTTTGCCTCAGACGAGTGGTTCGCTCCTGCCGCCAACCTGCTGAAGGTACAACTCTGACCCACCATGTCAGGTTCAGGACACACAGCTGCACATATGATTCATATCACTGTTACTGTCAGGAGGACGTCAGTCTCAGTTCTGGCAATTTATGCAATTCATTTTTTTAAAAGGCAAAGTCTGAAGTTATTTTTCTTATGTTTTTTATTATGTCAGAGAATATCAGCAGTATTAAACATTATCTGAAAGATTTCATGCTGAAGACACTGTTTTGTCCTGTTAATCATATAAATATGTATGTTTGTACAGAGAGAGCCACCACAGTTCATCGCCTCGGCCTTCACTGAGTTTGGAAAGTGGATGGATGGATGGGAGACGAGGAGAAAGAGAATACCTGGTCAGTATCTGGAGAAAAAACTCTGAAGTTCACCAACCAAACCTGATGTTTGATCAGGTGACGTTATCTTGTTGCATGTAACACATTACTCCCCAAGTCTGGTCACTAGTACGGCTACTCTAATTAATTCTGGCTCATTTTGAGTTGATTCCAGCTGTTGACACAATGAAGGATTAACAGTCGGCCGACTGCAGCGCTCCGCACATCTGTGTCTCCATCTGGTGGTTGAATCAGAGTATTGAGAAGAGCATCTGTTCAGTCTTTGTGGACTTACAAGAATTTATCTGTTGGATTGTGTTTGAGATCAACACAACAAAAACATCATGTTTCTGTTTCTGTTTCTGTCTGACCTTTTCTGAAAGGTCATGACTGGTGCATCATCCAGCTGGGAGTTCCAGGTGTGATTCACGGCTTCGATGTTGACACGTCCTTCTTCACTGGAAACCACTCGCCCCACGTCTCCATCCAGGCTGGATGTCTGGGTACAAACTTTATGACTTCTGTTCAATAGAAAATAGTTCAAACTGATAAACTTTACTGTTTTGGGTTTTTTTGTTTATTCTATTTCAAAAAAGTTGTGACAAGAGCATCAAAAGACTGAAAGTTGTGGAACAAAAACACATTTGGAACATTTCACAAGTAAACAGGTGACAAAAAGTCCAAACTTTGATTTCAGCTTCTTAAATGTGAATATTTTCTGGTTTCTTTACTCCTCTCTGACAGTAAACTGATTATCTTTGAGTTGTGGACATTGAGGACGTCATCTTGGACTTTGATCAACATTTATGAGCCAAACAACTGATCAGTTATTGGAAACATTATTGCCAGATTGATCACTAGTTAAAAAAATGGGTCCAAACATGTGAAAACATGTCGTTTTGTTAGAATTTTTATGTAATTTTCATTTTATTTCATATTTTTTCTGAGTTAGTGCCCAGTGCATCATGGGTAACTGTCACATCTGTGAAGGACCCGTTAAAGCTGAAAGATACAATCAGGTCTTTGGAGCCACTTATGCTGCCATCCTGACGTCTGTCTCAGAGACGTCCCTGATTATTTCAGAGAGACGATGATGCTGAGACACATTGTGGACGTGTTCCAACAGTAAAAGAGTTCAGGTACTAGACTGACCTGCCTGCAGTCCAGACCTGTCTCCCAGTGAACATGTGTGGTGCATCATGAAGCACAAAATACGACAACAGAGACCAAACAGGACTGTTGAGCAGCTGAAGTCGTTTATCAAGTAAGAATGAGAAAGAATTTCACTTTAAAACTTCAACAAACACTGACTGAGAGTTAAAGAACAGCTGATGTCTCACAGAGAGAAACATGCTGCTGTCACAACACAATGACTGAAGATTTACAGAAAACATTAAACTTTATCAGTGTGAACAGTAAATATCTGATCTTTGTGCTGAATTCAACTGAATACAGATTTTTCAAATCATTACATTCTGTTTTCATGTTTCAACTGACATCAGTGTTCTACAGTGTCTTTAGATTTTGTCTGTGTGCAGGCTGAGTTTATTTATTAGATACTTAAAAATGGTGCAGAAGCATAAGAACCATTAAAACAAAGGAGCTTAAATTTGGCAAATATTTTAAAGGGACAGTTCAGATTATCTGCAGTATGGTTGTCTGAGCTTCTTCTCCACAGTCAGTGTTTCACCCTCAGTAGATGGAGGTCAGTTTGGAGAAGCAGCAGGAGAACCGGTGGAGGAAGTTAATCAATATCCTGCTGTGGACAGAGTCAGTTTAAGTTGACACTATATTTAGAATATTTTCATGTCTTTACTTTGCTGTCAGACAGACTTTGACAGGAAACCACCAAATATCTCCACAAACCAAACTGCACTGACAAAACCAGTCATGTTGGCTCACAGAACTCAGGAGTTGTTGGTTTATAATATTTACATTTTCATCAGACAAACCGCCGACCTTCAGCCTGGAAGGAGACCGAACCGGCATGGCCGCCTCTGAGAGTCAGCTGGCAGCTGTTGCTAAGGTAACATTGGATGGTCATCAAAGTACTGAACTCTGCATGCAGGTGATCACCACGGTAACACGGCTGTCTGCTGGTCAGCCCCACACAGTGATGTTTAAACATGACTCACCTGTGGTTTGATTGGCAGCTGGGCTCGGAGGCGTGGCCTGAGCTGGTGTGTGTGTCGCAGCTGCAGCCTGGATACTCAGACAGCTGCCATAACTACTTCAAGGTGAACTTCAACCACAGAGTCACACACCTGCGCCTCAACATGTACCCAGGTACACACACAGACACACACCACACACACACACTCATGACATATAAAACAGATCACATTCAGTGTGTCTGTGTGTCATCAGACGGAGGGATAGCCAGACTGCGGGTGTACGGCGTCGGGCAAAGAGACTGGTCGTCTGGCCCCACCCACCAGGATGTCGACCTGGTGGCTCTGACCAATGGGGGAGTCTGCCTCGGCTACAGCGACGCCCATTTTGGGCATCCACGCAACATGATTGGTTGGAATCAGCACAGACATTTAGTGCATTAGCTTCACATTATGTTGAGTCAGTCTCACTGGACGGCCAGCTGTGGGAGGACTGGTCACACTGGTCACACTGGTCACACTGGTCACGCTGCTGTGATGTGATTTCAGGTCTTGGTCGAGCTGTCAACATGGGTGACGGATGGGAAACCGCCCGCAGACTGGACAGACCCAAACACCTGAAGGTTTGAACCCTGTGAAGCCTGACACATGATTACCAGAACATTCAGTGTTTGTCAGATGTTTGTCACGGTTGGTACGTCAGACATTTATGGAAATTCTCTGACCACAATCATATTTATCTTTCCTGTAACTATTATTTTAATTATTGATCAATCTGTTGATCATTTTCTCCACTAATCAATTAGCTGTTTAGTCAATAAAATGTTGATCAGTGTTTCCCAAAGTCCAAGATGTCCTCAAATGTCTCGTTTTGTCCACAACCGAAAAAAAAAGCATTATGATGAGAGCAGGTTATGTATGTACATATTTTATTTTTCACTCTGAATATTCTCGTGATCTCAATATTTAATGTTTATTGAACAGTGTATTCTGTTACAAGACAACAAACTATGAAAAGGATGTAACAACATGAGAAAGACGTAACAATATGAAAAAATGACTTAAAAAGACGAAAAATTCAGTGAACGACTTACAAAATGAAAAAGATGTAATAAGACAAATAGACACAAGAAGAAAAATGACATTAAAAGACGTAACAAGACTGAAAACTGCATAAAAGACGAATTCAGACAAAAAAGATATAACCAGTATGAAATTTGACATTCACATGACATTCCACAGAGTCTCCACTTCCCAAAATTCTTCTTCTTTTCTTTAAATGATGCATCAGTGTGAACATGACTGGAAGTTTAAATGTGTCCCGGCTGCTCATCTTGCAGGTGGACCAGCAGGGGATCCTGCAGGTCCCCGGCTGGGAGTGGGCCGTGTTTTGTCTCGGTCATCCTGGAGTGATCAGCAGCATCGAGGTCGACACCAACCACTTCAAAGGTCGACACACATTTTAACTGTTGTTTTACAAAATGAGTTTTCATTCAGGAGCAGAAAAAAGAAAGTGACGCTCCACCGATGTCTCCCCATGCAGGAAACTTCCCGGACTCCTGCAGGATCGAGGCCTGTTCTTTGACCCCTGAGGAGGAAGCTCAGTGCATCGCAAACAAGTGGAATTCTGGGAAATGGCAGGTCCTTCTTCCCCCTCAGAAAGTAAGCTTACTTCATCTGTGAAATCATTTCCATTTGTCATCTTTTGTATCTTTTACACTTTTTCAGACTGCCTCACTTTCAGGTTCTGTGGGTCCAACTCATCAATGTTTCTTAAAACTGAAATCACATATACACATGAGTAAAAACATATAAAACCATATTAAAGTTCATGTGTTAACATGTTTCTCATTAACCGTTTTAAGAGAATTAATTAGATATTCAGATATTTGCAGCTGTTGACAGATAAACATCATACAGTGTAAATACAGAGCTGCATGTGCAGACTGATGGATCAGAGGAAGTGTTGATAACTTTAACTCACGAAAAATAACAAAATAAAAAACTTGTTGGAAAATGTTTAATTTGGCCAAATGGTTTTTATTTATTCAGGAAGTTTCCTACAAAAATAAACCGTACAGCTTTGAAAAATGTTATTCCTGAACCAAGAATCAATACCTGAAAGGTTTTATATGAGTTCACTAAATAATAAACATTATATAAACATTAAACATTAGGTTGTTAGTTGTTTTTGTGTCTTTTAAATTCATGTCTTGTATTTCATATATTGTTATGTCTCGTCTCGTCTGTCCTGTGTGATAAACTCTGATGGATCCTCCACTGAATCATCTTTTCTGTCTTTTTGTTTCATTCAGGTTGAAATCAGTCTTGATGATTTTTTCTGATTGATAAGGATTTATTGTATCAGATTGTGTTGATTGTTACCTGCTGTCTGTCCTGCAGCTTCGTCCTCATCACAGACATCTGTACAGCGAGGCCGAGCTGACTCTGAGCCAACCCGTCAGTCATGTTCGTCTCACCATCAGCCCGGACGGAGGAGTCAGCCGGCTGCGCCTCTGGGGTCGACCCACGCCGATCACTGCGGCTCCAGCCAATCAGCAGAGACTGGCGTCCAAACTGTGATCCTCTGAATACTTGAGCTCCATCACTGAACATCATACACAGAGAATTTAAAGTTTCTGATCTGTGGTTAATGATTTTTCCCAAGTCAGTGCACAAATAAACCAAGATAATGAACAGAATGAATCAATAAACGGTGGAAAGTCTCCATCTCAGGTTCTCAGAGTCCAAGGTGACGTCTTCAAATGTCTGTTTGTTCTCCCAACAGTCCATAATCCCAAAAAAATCAGTTTACTGAGATAAAAAACAGGAAATCATCACACTGCAGAAACTGGAACCAGTGAGGTTTCAAAAAAACAAAACAGAACCCTGAAGTCATCAGTTACCACAGCTGCTGTCACACTGACTTTTTAAGGACTAACAATGGAACAATGAAATGATGAAACAGTGAACTGGTTCAGAGGGTTACATTAAAAATGTACTCCAATACAGTTACTAATTACCTGTTAGACAATGTAGTCAGTAGCATAATCCAAGTCTCACAATGTTAAAGTAAAGTAACTTGATTATATCCATTTAAATTTCCTCTGACGTTAGCAGTTGTTCTGTGTGACACCAGTCTGCCTGATCATCTCACTGCACAGTGTACATCTCCTTTTCTTACCTGGTTCATTTTGTATAAGAAAAGTATCAGTGCATCATACATGAAATAATGGGAAACAAGATTCATTTATTGTAGATAAATGCAGCCAATAGTAGACTTTGAATTAGACGATCAACATCATTATCCAAATATGTTCTGTTTCTGTCCTACAAACAGCTTGTGTCCCTCCAATGTAATGTATCAATGTATGTAATATGTAACATTTGTGACATTGTAACGTTACAGCAACACTGAACAGTTATATTATCATTATGTTGTTGAAACATTACAGTGTAACTCGAGGTGTTCTGTGGTACTCTTGGATCTGTTCAGCGTCCTCGGCTCGATGTTTCCTGTTTCTTTATATGATAACGTTGCTGCAGCGCATTTAAAATAAAACGCTGACACTGATATTTCATTGTTACGACATCATGTTGCAAAAGTTGTTCCTGCAGAGACTTTGTGTTAGTAAGGTTATAGATCATCTATTTGATAAATTTAACATTTCATGAAATTATTTCTTCTTCTTCATGTCCTCTCAGCCTGACAGCAGTCTGACCCTGAGTGAACATTTACCCACAATCCCCTCTGTTTGTCCTCATCCCACTCATTTGTTTAGATTTAAGCCTATCGGCTGGATCTCCTCCATCAGTCAGCTGAACATTTCTTCTCAATTAATAAGCTGAAACAACTGATTCAGAGGAGGAGGAGGAGGAGGAGGATCAATAACATCTCCACCTTCGTCTTCTTTAGAAATTAGTGATAAAAAAAATCAGATAGTCATCGATCTCTGTCTCATTGATTTCCTTTAGTCTTCTCCTCCGTCATTACTTCTCATTCTGGCTCTTCCTCGCCTCTCAAGGTCAACTTTAATCAACCTCAGGCGGCGTTGTCACCCGTCTCACCCCCCTCAGCCTCCCCCACTGAGGACTGAATTAACTTTGTCTTCATCAAGGCCCCAACATGTTCACAGTCAGCAGCAGAGACAAGAAGTAACTAAGTACAAATACTTTGTTATTCTACTTTATATTTTTCAGGTAAAACATTCAAACACAAATATCTGAACTTTCTCCTCCTCACATTTTATAAACAGACTCGTTACTTTAGTTTTAATGACTCTGACATGAATTATTGATTATTGTTATTTTGCATCATTGTGCGCCGCCTTCAGACATCAAGACTGATTTCAACCTGAATGAGACAATAAGACAAAGAAAAGAGGATTCAGTGGAGGATCCATCAGAGTTTATCACACAGGACAGACAGAGACGGAAAAGAGAGGAAGAAAAATGGCATAAAAAAACCAGATGAAACAAGAAAAAACGATATAACAAGATGAAGAACAGCGGAAAAAGATGTAAAAAGACAAAAAAGATAAAAGAAGATAAAACATGACATAAAATAAAGACAGAACAAGATGAAAAACAACATAAAAGATGTAACAAGATGAAGAAAGTTTCAAGACAAAAAAGATGTGAAAAGACAAATATAGACATAACAGACGAAAAATGGCATAAAAATGTAAAACTAACAAGACAAAAATATGTTACAACAACAAAAAACTATGAAAAAGATGCAAGTTGAAACAGAGACGGAGACTCTGTGGTGGAGAAAAGCTTCAGGTGTCTTTGGACAGAATCAGTCAGTATAAATGTCCTTCAGAGGACGACTGTTTACTTTTATACTCTGACGACATTTCAGACATTTCCTGAACTTTTGTTTCTTTTACTGCAGTAAACAAGTTGAATCAGTGTTTCTGCTGTTCTTCTTTTCTAAAACCAGTATTTGTTCTCCTACCTGTCACCAAAATCACTAAAAAATATTTTCTATTTTCCTTTAATGTTGACAATTAATTTGTCTAAATTTCACCATCAGTTGTTCAGTAAAACATAAAACCTGAAGTAAAGGAGGGAGACACAAACTAATCAAAAGAATTAAATAAAGAGAACACAAAAAGATGTAATGATGTGATGACATCATCCATCTGTTCTCGTGAGACTGAAGAAAGATTTCATGTGTTCCTCCTCCTCCTCCTCCTCCTCCTCCTCCTCCTCCTCCTCCTCCTGCTCCTGCTCCTCCTGCTCCTCCTGCTCCTCCTCCTCCTCCTCCTCCTCCTGCTCCTCCTCCTCCTCCTCCTCCTCTGGGGTCAGCCACTCATAGCACTGAGCTTGGACGTGACCTTTGACCCCACCTGGGCAGCCTCAGCTGAGAGGCAGACATGTGTGTCAACCACTCAGACCAAATTATGGCAATTAGCCTCCATGTGTGGGCCGACCCAGTTTTACTGTGTGTGTGTGTGTGTGTGTGTGTGTGTGTGTGTGTGTTTCCAGGTGTTGGGCTTCTCCTACATGTTTTAAAGTACTATTCAACTGAGCTAACAGGCAAACAAACTCTGAGTCTGTCTGACACTTAACAACTTAAACAAACAAAAGAACAAAAAAAACATTCAATATCAAGGCCTCAGTTGCCCCCATGTTCCATAAAAGCAGTGGGAAAGTGTCCTCTGAGGTCAACTGGACAAAATGTGAAGAATGTCAGGGATGGATTTCACCAGCTGATCTGTACTGGTCCTCACTACTGAGTCAGTCTTTGTTAAGACCAGTCTTTAAAATGGACTTTACGGGGTCTACCTATTTGAGTGTTTGTTAATGCACTCTGGGATCCAGTGTTTGTGTTGTGTTTGAGGTCTGTGAAATGATGAGGGTTAGAAACACTGAGGCTGCCTCACATGTTGACACATCATGTTGTGTTTGTCCTTCAGGACAGCAGATGAAGGATGGTGGTGTTGCTGAGATGTGACAGTTGGGTGGAGCTCTGCTCTAAAGTCTCCTGTCATGTGACTGATGGCTGCAGTGTTCAGACTCATGAGGTTAATGACTCAACTTAATTAGATTAGCAGCAATAATATCCAGCCCAACAAAACCCTGCAGAAAGGTTCTTATTTTAAAGGTTTCAGCTCGGTTATAGAACATGATGCTGATTGACTGTGTGAAGTTGTGTCACCAGCAAACTGGAAATATTTTAAATTCAACACATTCTGCACTTTTCTTTTATTTGTGGATGAGTGCATGAAGCTGTAAGTTGATACATGCTTGGTTCTGTTCCAAACGTTGCTGATATTAATGCTGAAACATGAGATTAATCCAGCTAACAGTTAGCAACATATTTAGTTTAAGCTAGCACTGGAAACCAAGAGGCAGCACGTTTCTCTGTCTGAGTGGTCATGTTACTTTACTGATATACTCCGACGCACCAATTTATGTTATCAGTGTATTTTACCATTGATTGGAGTAATGATGCTTATAGTCCTTTAAGTCTGGTTTGCAAACGAGGAGTTGCTGCTCCTCGTTCTGGTTAAAATTCAGAGCCTTGTCGACCCGTCACGAGTGAGAGCGCGGGGGCCCGATCATGGCTGCTTGTACCCTTAATTCAGTTTTCAAACAGTCTGTCAAAAGGTTGGAATTTGACAATTTAAAATTTTCATGTCAAACATTTGTAGAAAATCATAACGATTCAATAAAAAGAGGTGTAGGTGGTTTTCCTGCAGGGACAGAGGTGCTGACCTGCAGGTTTGATCCCAGTCCTGCCAGCGTGTTCTTGAACCCACCCCTGACCCTCCTGGACGCCTTAAAACCAGTCTGTAACTGACCTGATTTCACTCTGGTTTCTGTGTTGGAGGTGTGATCATCGAGCGGCAGTGTGACGTTAATAAAGATGAAGCACACAGAGGAAATTAAAGCCCAGCTTCCCTCCTCTAATGAGATCATATCCATCATGTTCTGCTCTTTAACCTTTTCTACAACCCCCCTCCACTCCAAACACACCAGTACAACCAGTACAGCCACTACAACCAGTACAACCAGTACAACCAGTACAACCAGTACAACCACTACAACCAGTACAGCCAGTACAGCCACTACAACCAGTACAGCCAGTACAGCCACTACAACCAGTACAGCCAGTACAGCCACTACAACCAGTACAGCCACTACAACCAGTACAACCAGTACAACCAGTACAGCCACTACAACCAGTACAACCAGTACAACCACTACAACCAGTACAACCAGTACTACACTCCTCTTTATGTCTCTGTGTTCCTGAACTCATCTTCTTCTTCTTCTTCTGTGAAACAGTTGAGGATCTGATGAAGATGAAACTGTTGATTCTCACTAATGAACAAACAGCATCCTGATGATTTCTTTGAACCAAACATTAAGTTTAATTTGAAAATATACCTGTGACATCGTCCTGCACCTGTTGCTCCCTGACAGCAGGGGGCAGTAGAGACCCAGTGAGACTCCTGCAGACATGAGGTTTGTGTGTTCATGTGTTTTTTAAACATTACATTTAAACAAGTTGATGGAACCAAAAAACTCTAAAAAAAAAAATTTCTTAAAAAACTTTTTCCTGTTGTGTCTTTTTTTCGTCGTTACATCTTTTTGTCTCACGTGTTTTATGCTGTTTTTCAACTTCTTGTAATCTGTTTTTAGTCACATTTTTTGTCTTGTTAGGTATTTTTCATCTTTTTTATTGTCTCATGTCTTCAATGTTGTCTTCGGCAAATATGTTGTTTTCAATCGTATTATCTCTTTTTTGTCTTGTTGCATCTCTTTCAGATTACGTCCTTCTTATTCTTGTCAGGTAATTTCTGTCTCGTCCCGTCTGTCCTGTGTGATAAACTCTGATGGATCCTCCACTGAATCCTCTTTTCTTTGTCTTATTGTTTCATTCAGGTTGAAATCAGTCTTGATGTCTGAAGGCGGCGCACAATGATGCAAAATAACAATAATCAATAATTCACCTCAAAGTCATTAAAACTAAAGTAACGAGTCTGTTT
>JAJHUR010135818.1:42171-60091 GCA_027495735.1 Lutjanus campechanus | reverse complement strand
AGAGTCTGAGTTCGTTGATGATAATAAATAACATACTTATGTATAATATATTTCATTTTTGTCAGTAAATCCCTGTAAATATTACACACTGTAGCTTTAAGTTTACTTTTACAAATATTAATATTACATGTCACCCTCAGATCTTCAGACAGGGTATTCCATAAACGGGGGGCATAGTAATAAAAAGATGCCTCACCGTATGTTTTGGTTCTGACTTTGGGTTCTGTTAAAAGGCCACTTCCAGAAGACCTGACTGACTTTAGTAAATGTTGTGTTTAATATTTCTGTTCTGTGTGTCAGTGTGTGTTTGTATGAATGTGAGTGTGTGTGTGTGTGTGTGTGTGTGTGTGCGTGCATGTGTGTGTGTGTGTGTGCAACTTTGGAGAAAGGTGCTGAAAAGTGCTGATGTGTGTCTGCAGGTTGGAGATCAGTGAGAATATCGACTGATGGTGTTTAATATTGTATGATGGCAGCTGTGAAGGTCACATGTTAGCTCTGTGTGTGTGTGTGTGTGTGTGTGTGTGTGTGTGTGTGTGTGTGACTCCCTGTTTGGGCCACACAGCGACTGTCAGTCAACTTGCTTTTATTTTGAAATTCTCCAGACAGACAAACTAAGCTGCTGTCAGGTCTCCCGTCGCCGTCGCTCCTTCTTCCTCCAACTTGTTTTGCCTTCTCAGACTCCTCCGGTGGCCTTGACCCCCTCTCAGCATCACCCCTCCCCCCTCCAGCTCCCGTTGACCTTTGACCCCTCACTGCTGCGAACCAAACCGTCAAAACAAACAGAAATGTGATCTGAGTTCAGCAGGAGCACTGAGCAGTATTTCTGAAAGGATGAAGATGCAGACAGAAGAGAAGTGGTGCGACGCTGCCTGCTGGTTCAAACTCAACCAGAATAAACTGGTGTTTATTCTCCAGTCTGATTGTTTTCTGTTTGTTCTAACCAACCAGCGCTGACTTACACATCTAACAGAGTCATGAGAGAAAAAATTAAAAAATAAATAAAATATATATAATTACCAAAACTCTTTGGGTGAAAAAATTTATTCTTTAATGTTAACATAACATAACATGATTAACATAAATGATCTTAATCATCTTTTTCCCCAAATTATTTATATTGTCCTTTGAACCAAACTATCACATTAAATGAAGACAAACATTTTTAATCTTTTACATTTTTAACTCCTCACAGAGAATCAAACTCAGGACCTTGTTGCTGTGAGGAGACTGTGAACCACTGAGGCAGCGTGTGGTTCTGGAAACCAGGAACACAAACAATGAGCCCAAAGGGAAGCAAACAAACTAAATTTACATTTTTTATCTGTTCATGTCTCCAAATCTGAGCAGCTGCACTCGACTTAATCGTCTCTGTGAGAGCTGATGTAGCTCCACAAGTTCTGGTAGTTCTGCTGATTTAGAAACAAGTTTTGTAACAAAGAAGTTGTACAAACAAAACATTTTTCATCTCTTGCAGAAAAAATAAAAAAGAACAGCAGGTACACATCAAACCTGGAACTGAACCTGCAGACTATTGAAGACAACAAGGACAGAATGTTTCTTGTTTTACACTCAATAAATTCAAGAACAAAAACTATTTTAAAATAATCTGTAACTTTAAACTGAACTATATGAAGTGAAAAGTCAGAAAGTCTCTCCTGATTGATCTGTACTTAAGTTTTTATTTTTCTGACATCTGATCACAAATATCTGAACTTTCTCCTCCTCACATTTTATAAACAGACTCGTTACTTTAGTTTTAATGACTCTGAGGTGAATTATTGATTATTGTTATTTTGCATCATTGTGCGCCGCCTTCAGACATCAAGACTGATTTCAACCTGAATGAGACAATAAGACAAAGAAAAGATCCATCAGAGTTTATCACACAGGACAGACAGGACGAGACGGAAATTACCAAACAAGAATAAGCTGAAAAAGATGCAACAAGACAAAAAAGAGATAATACGATTGAAAACAACATATTTGCCAAAGACAACGTAAAAGACATGAGACAATAAAAAAGATGAAAAATACCTAACAAGACAAAAAATGTGATAAAAGACTTAAAACAGATTATAAGAAGTTGAAAAACAGCAAAAAACACGCGCGAGAAAAAGATGCAACGATGAAAAAAGACACAACAGGAAAAAGTTTTTTAAGAAGAATTTTTTGGTTCCATCAACTTGTTGAAACGTAATGTTTAAAAAAATGAAAATACGCTGATGGGAAACACGACTTATGACAGATCATTAGAGCCACTGTCTGAGATTCAAGATTTCAAGAATAAAGTTCTATAATTTTGAGGGAAAAAAGTCCTGAATCATGATTTTTTTTTTTTTATGGCTAAAACGTTTTTTTACGTGAGAAAATCACAACCAGAAAGATGAAACAGACAGAGAGGGAGAAAGAAGTAACGAGGTGAAAACGCTTTAAAATACACAACAAGAGGAACATGAAGGAAAAAATGTGACAAGACAAAACATTAACTTTTCCTTTTATACTTTGAGGACGTTTCATTTTTACTGCAGTAAACAAGTTGAATCAGAGGAAGAAACACTTTGTTCTCTCTGTATGTGGACATCGTCAGGTGAGTGGACTGATCAGGGACGACGTCTCTTCCTGCTGAAGCGTCTTTAAAGTCTCTGTAATCTGTCCACTCGACACGGCAGTGGCGGTGATGGCGGCGGTGTCCCGGAGTCTCGCCTCAGGCCTGTTTCATTTCCAGCCAGTCCATCATATCACAGCTCCGCTCCATCCAGAGGACAGAAGCCATTTTGTTGGCTGTGAAATAGAATAAAGTATCCATTATTCATGTCGGAGGAGCCCTGGAGGAGCTCATTAAACTGCAAACGCAGAAGACAACCTCTTATTAAATGTGTCTGCGCTCAGCGAGACCAGTCGTCCTCGCTTTGATGTGATGGAGGGAAGCTGAAAGAATCAAACTGCTGCGAGTTCAGTTTTCAGCCGACAGCGAAGATTCATGTCAACAGATTGTACGGAGGATGAAACATGTCAAAAATATGTTTCCTCATTTTATATTTCAAGATAAAATAAATATTGATCCCACAATATGGACATGAACGACGTGAAGTTTACATTCTGCAAATGTATGATGAGAATGAAACAAATAAGTTGAAGTTGGTTTATTTGTTTCTATCATCGTACATTTGCAGAGTGTATGATGAGATGTATGTATGTCTTGAGATTTGTGGAAGAAAAAGCTGATTCCAACATGTCGGTGCTCATGAGAAAGCAGAGAGCAAAAATGATTTATCTGGTTCTAGAACATTAGAACATTCTGAGTCTTGGGGCCGGTGTGAGGGGTTGAAAAAATCATCTGAGATATGATAAAACATTTCTTCCCTCCTCTGCATTTATTCCTTCATGTGTCTTATTATTATTTTGTCACGTTTGGTCCTCTGTACCTCTCAGGTGAGATGATAATGACTCAGATTTCACAGAGCGTTAACGGCGTGTAAAGAGCTGACAAAAGAGATGCCGTCTGAGGAGTCATGTGGATGTGAGATCCTCCGTTAGCTCGGGGAAACAGGAAGCTGAGGCAGCGGCGGGGAAACATCAAACGACGACCTGCCGCTGAACTTCGGTGAACTCCCGTCGCCTCAGCGGGGATCCGCTCCCGTCTAATTAAAGATGCAGTGACGAGGCGGGCGCCCCGTGGCTGCAGAGTGTTTGAAGTGTTACTGCTGTGATGGTGAATGTCGTTGAGGGTGATGATGATGATGATGATGATGATGATGATGATGGAGAAGGAGAGACGGTTGCTAACGAGTCGAGATGTTCAGCTCTGTGAGAGAACGAGAAGTAGAAGGAACAAACATTACAACATTGATGTAATTTATAGTTTCCTGATGTAAAGATAACTTTATGTGTCGCTAAAGTGGCTAACTGCCGTTAGCTTGGTTAGCCGTGATGCAGCCCCGGGGTGCTGGAAGCCAAACCCAACAAGAAACCCACCTCAGTACTGTAGCGACTCTCTGTTGGTCTCTGAGGCTGTTCTGGTCCAGCCATGTTCACTGGAGCAGGACAGGAACAGTCTCCTTCATGGACAGCTTTAGCTGCACGGTGGACGGGTTCAATATTCAGTGTTATTGGCCACTTCAATGTCTGTGACATGTCCCCCCCCAGCTGCTTTTTTAGAGGAAAAACGTAACCAGTCAGCAGGAACTTTAACTCTTACCACATATTAAAGGTCCAGAGTCACCGTGTCTCAGTGGTCCAGATCAGACGTACCAAACACAGGCTGTAGATCCCAAATGTGTTGATGTGACTGAAGACGTTGACGAGGAGGACGAGGAGGATGCAGGTCTCAGGGACGGACCAGACTCAGGTCTCAGGGACAGACCAGACGCAGGTCTCAGGGACGGACCAGACGCAGGTCTCAGGGACGGACCGGACGCAGGTCTCAGGGACGGACCAGACGCAGGTCTCAGGGACGGACCGGACTCAGGTCTCAGGGACGGACCAGACGCAGGTCTCAGGGACGGACCGGACTCAGGTCTCAGGGACGGACCAGACTCAGGTCTCAGGGACGGACCAGACTCAGGTCTCAGGGACGGACCGGACTCAGGTCTCAGGGACGGACCGGACTCAGGTCTCAGGGGCGGACCAGACTCAGGTCTCAGGGACGGATCGGACTCAGGTCTCAGGGACAGGACCAGACTCAGGTCTCAGGGCAGGACCAGACTCAGGTCTCAGGGACGGACCGGACTCAGGTCTCAGGGATGGACACCCTGTTCTGTCTGCTCACCTGCTTTAATATGAGACTAATGAAGTCCCCTCCAGGCTGCCGTACGGAGCCTCAGCTGCCGACCGGCCGCAGGAGCGTCAGCGATCAATGAGCCGATCAATAAATGAGGAGCAGCCGTCCATCAACTCAATTTTGGTTCCACATTTTAACCAGAGTTTGATGGAGTGGCTGAACGTCCTGCTCCGACAACGTTATTGATCAGGTTCATCAGTAATCACCAAACTGATACAAACAAACTATCAGTGCGGATTTTAAATGACGAATCTGTTTTGTGATTGATCGTTTTCAGAGAAGAAGAAAGAGTCCAACCACAAATATAAATCAGGTGTTAATGTTGAAGGTTCACTTTGTGTGTTTGTGTTCTGTTCAGTTCTCAAAACTGTAAAACTGTTGAACAGTGTGAAGGGAATTATTGATTATCAACATTATTTTTATATCGTTGTGCTTCATTTCCCCCAAAAGACCAAACACAGAAAACACGATTCTGTTTGTGTCCATCAGTGCAAAACACAGTCGACACGATGAGACGAAAATGATGTAAAAGATGAAACAAGATGAAAAAGAACAAACATGATGTAAACAACATAACAGAACAAAAACAAAAACAAAGAACCGAGACGTAAAAAGTCAAAACATAACGAGATGAAAGAGAAGTAAAATGACATGAATGACAAAAACCATATAACAAGATAAAAACAACGTACCAGCATGAAAATAATAAATATAAAATATGTTATTTATCACGAACACAGTGATGCTTCAAACAGGAACCTGAGGAGCTGCTGCTTCTAATGACCAATAAGAAGCCTCGTTACGGCCTCTGACCTCATCGACGGCGAGGTCACGGTCGCCTCCGGTCGACCAGCTGAGGTCACAGAGCTGCGATTTAAAGGGCAGTTTCACCCAAACGGTCCAGAGAGGAAGTTTGTTTCTTCTTCTACAGTTTAATGACGTCAGTGTTTCTGTGATAACTTTTAATAACTTTCTGTCTCTCTGAAACATTTATCACATATAGAACAAGTTCTCAGTGTTACATATTTAATAAATGAAGATTTAAAACACATTTATCTGATTTAAATCTATTTAAATAGTCAGGTGGGTTCATGTATATTTCTTTTAAGTTTGTTGTTATTTCACATTCAAACTTTTACCAAATAAAATCAGTGCATTGACAATAAATGATCTTATCTTAAAGATCTTTACAAAAAGCATGAGACAAGAATGTTTTCTGACAGTTTAAAAATCAATACAAAACATTTCATGAATTCCACATATTTCCTTTATATTAACCCTTCAAGAATAAATATTATACACCAAAAAAAACTGAATCAGAGTTTTGGTAGAAATCAGTTTTTACATGTTTTTTTTTTAGTCCCAGTTTTCAAGACTGGGTGATAAAATATTATAAATATTAAATATTATAATATTATAAAAATCCTCAAGTTTCCTTTTGTGTCTTAATCACAAAATAAAGATTTTTATCTCAGCGTAAAGAGTTAAATGCGTTTTTTCTTCCTGTGCTGTTGTGACATCATAAGTGAGTCACAGATGACATCAGCAGCTGCATCACCTGACAAACCAGGTGTTACTCACACAGTTTAAACACACACACACACTCAGAGAAGGTGCAGCAGTGTCGTACCTGCAGGCAGGTGAGTCACACAGTAAACATGATGACTCATCAGTTACCTGTGAAACCTGAAGCCTGCAGGTCGTCGACGAGCGGCGACGTGTTCTGTGTCACACTGACCTGCCGGCTGTTTAATGTTGTTCAGGTAAAGATACAAAAGTATTTTATCATCATTTATCATAATAAATAAACATCAATAAACCAAAATCTGCCACGTTTATGATCAAAGAAACAAGTAAAACATAAATTTAGACAAAACAACATCATCATATAAATCAGGCAGATAAAAGAAAATCACAAAGATACGATCAAATGAACTTTACGTTCTCTCCAGTTCCACAAAAATCAACAAATAAACAGCTCATGACAACGAGTCATTATTGTTCTGTTGGTGAGAACGTGTAGCTGCTCTGTTGTTTAAATAAATCATGTTCATGAGCTCCAGGGAAAACAGTTTGGGAACCACTGATCTACATGATGAATTGGAACTAGAGACGCTCCAAAAAAACACCAAAGCACCAAAAAATTAAATTTGAAAAATTCTAAACCAGCGTCTCTGCAGAAACACGACCCCGTTTCTCAGGATGAGACTACGAGGAACCATCAGACAGATCCAGACAGGTGGTTAATGTTTTCTTCACACTGATGAAATGATGTTTCAGGTGAACAGTTGGATCTACTTTACTGTGAGGATGGATACGCCATCAGGAGGTGGAGGGAAACATGAACAGCTGATCTGATCATCAGCGCCGCCGACCTCCTGATGTCTGACGCTGACATCACCCCTGTGTCACAGCATGACATCATAGTGTGACATCACAGATTAGCTGCACTTGTCTGACATCATCAGGTGACAGACGTCCTGAGGGTCTGTAACGGTGCTGCTGCAGGTGAATTTTAAAGGATCAGTCCCCTGTTTTAGTTATCAGCCTGTCAGAGTCTCGTCAGATTCACGTGTGGACGAGCAGCTGTTTGACTTTCATTCAAGATTTGTCTGAGATGATTTTTTACAGTGTAACCTGCTGTTCTCTGTGCCTGAACCTGCTCAGGTGTGATTCGTTGTAGCTCCGCCCCCCCGGCTGCTCCCTGTCGTCTGATATCAGACGTCTCTCAGTCGTGATGATCTGACTCCTGCTGATCCAGACGTGTTTGAACAAACTGCAGCTGATGAAACATCGAGTGTGTAAAGATGTGAGTCAGTTACACAACCGGAGCTGCTGGTTCATCAGGACTCCACCTGGTCATGTGACTGTTGGTTCCTCAGTCAGTGTGGAACCGTTAGTACCTCAGTCAGTGTGGAACCGTTAGTACCTCAGTCAGTGTGGAACCGTTAGTACCTCAGTCAGTGTGGAACACAGAGAACAAATACAAATAAACATCTTTTCTTTCATTAATGTTGAAGCTTCTGCAGGAAACGTTCATACTGTGATCTGAAAATATAACCTGAGATTAACCGCAGACTGTTTATAACCTGTTTATAACCTGTTATAAACTCACTGTGGGAGCTTTCATTTGATTTACTGACAGACTTCTACACCATGAAGGTCCTGGTAGAACCTCTTATAAAGAGTCCTGGTGGAACACTTTCAGAGAGTTCTACCTACAATCCAGCATAAAGGGTTATACCTAGAACCATCTGTGATTGGTTCCATCCAGAACCCTCTCCAAATTCTTTACACCTTCTAAGGGTTCTAAGAGGAACCCAGCTGGGTGGTTCTACTGAGAACCTTCTTTACATTCCAGGGTTTTTTCCTGAAACACACTCGCTGTAACAACAAACTTTTGTTCTGAAACTTCTCAACTGTCTCAGAAACAAAATTCTGTCATCACGTCTGGTCAGATTGGTGAATTTCAGCTCCTGTTTAATGACGCAGATTTCCCAGAAGCCTCGGCGGCTCCCTGACTCCTGTGGAGAGGTAATGCATCAAAACGACAGGCCAATCAGCAGCCGCTCCGCTCTTCATCCAACATGATTAACTGTAATTAATCTGGTGACTGTGTGAAGTGTGAAGCGTGCTGAGACGCCTCGTTTATCTTCGTTATGTAACCGCAGGAGGAAGAGGAGGAGGAGGAGGAAGAGGAGGAGGAGGAGGAAGAGGAGGAAGAGGAGGAAGAGGAGGAGGAAGAGGAACAGGAGGAGTCGTTGTCGTCGTCGACCTGAAACTCTGATAAAAGCTGATTGAATCTTTTATTTTCCTCCTTCGTTCTTCTTCTCTTCTTGTTTTTAATAAAAGTAAATCTGATGGTCAGACAGACAGAACGCTGTGTAGGGGAGAGCGGGGTCAGTTGAGCCAGTCGTTACTTTAGGCCTCTTTAAAGTGAAGGAATGACAGAAATGTTTCAGAGTAAAACTTTCTGCTGTTTCATTTTAACACCTGAGAGTTTTAAAATCATTCCCAGTGTTTTAAAACCTGGAAATCTGAGTCTGTGTTTATATAAGTTCTCATCAGTAACCAGAACCGTAAATAAACAGAACGTTGAGATCTGTGATTGTTTTTCTGAAAGATTTTATGTCTTTTTACAATTTACAACGTTGTTTGCGTTTTGTTACGTTGTTTTGTTGTGTCTTTTTTTGTCCTTGTTACGTCTTTCTTGTCTTATTGCGTCATTTTCATTTAGTCTCTTGTGTCTGATGAGATGATTCTGATAAACACACCAAGGAATCATCTTTTCTGTATGTGAGTAAATTTACAATCAGTCATTTAAAAGTTAAAGTTAAAGGAAAAAGTTGTGAGAAAATTAAAGTATAGATACCTGAAAAATCTTCCTGAGTACAGTTACAAAGTATTTTTACTTAGTTACTTCTCACTTCTGACAGTACAATGCTGTTTGACATTAATACAGCAGAACACTGTACAAATATGACTGTAAATTTACATCAAAGATTTACAGCGCAGGGTGAGTAAAGATGACTCTTCCCACGTGTGTGGTCACATGATCAATTCTGTGTATGGCCGTGGCTCAACCTCCCCACATGCTCAAATCACCCCACCCTCCCCTATCATGATGGAAGAAGAACTGAAAGTAAAAATACAAATAATCCATCTCATGTAAAAAAGTTCTGACTTCTGAGATAAATGGAACACAGCATTAGTGAAATGCACCATGGGAGCTGTAGTCTCTCCTCACTGATATTTTCTCACACAGTCGTTGATATTTTGTTCATGTTTGATCTTCGACTAAAGGAGCAGCTGAGACCCTCCTGAGAGTCTGATGATGCTGATGATGAAGACGAGCAGACGACAAACATAAAAACCACAGAAGAAGTTTTTCACTGAGAGGTGAGACAGTAAAACTCTGTGGAGCCTGTTAATGATGCAGGTTACAGAGGCCTGATGGGAGATTTTCTCTGTCGACCATATGTCTGTACGTCGCTGTCGTTAAGCTTTACGACGCCACGCTGATAAACACACACACACACACACACACACACACACACACACTCCTGTATTACGCTGAGCGTCAGGCTTCAGGCTGCAGGACGCAGACAGCTGCTGTGATGACAGATATATGATCACTGTAATAAAAGTGGAAAATGTCAGATTAAGTGATATTTTATATGAAGTCGTTAATTTAAAAAGGTCAGTGGAAAAATCATTTATGAACGAGGACACGTTTACATCACAGAGACACAGAGATTCATTTAAATACAGTCAGAGCTGGTTTCAGACTTAAGAAATGTCACTTTGGTTCTAATATTGATTATTGATATTTCTGACACCAAGAAGCTCTCGCTGTGTTAATAAATCAAATAAACTTTATACAGTTAACTGAGGAGTCGACAGACTCTCAGTCTGTACAACAAGATTCAACTCATTTACTGCAGGAACAGTGAAAAACTATTCAAAGTATAAAAGTGAAAATGTCGGGTTTTTTGTCTTTTATGTCATATCTTATTTTAATATTTATACAGTGTGTCGTATTTTAACTATCATTCTTGAGAAATGGGACAAATCATGTCCAACCAACTGTAACTCTTATTTTTATTTTTAGTCTTCTTATTAAAAACGTATTATTAAACTTGCTGTGTGTCAGAAAGATTCAACAAATGATCAGTAGTTGGTAAAACTTTTTTTAAAAACTCAAAAATCTATTCCAGTTCTTTACCTTAAAATTTTGAGTTTTCTAAACTTTTCTGTTTTTACAGTGTACAAAGAAAAAACTGTTTAAAAACCTCCTGCAGAGCGTCGTCAGGCTGAAACTGGAAAAAGAAGCTAACGAGTGTTCTGTGATTATCAGGAGTCGGTGGTTTGAGATCAGCAGGTGGCGCCATTTCTCCAGTCAGAGAACCACGATAACGCTGCAGAGGAAGAGAACGCAGCAAGATGATGTGATTAAACAAAACGGTGGAAAACAATTTAGACAACAGGATGGAAACATGATGTTTCTGTTGTTACGTTTTTACAGTAAAATTAATGCGTACGCAGGATTTTTAAAAACCTGATAAAAATAAGTGATTGACTGACGTCCCTGTGGTTTTTAAAAAGGTTTGTAAAAATGTCTGTGTTCACTTTTGTAGCTTCTGACTGAATCTCTGTGGTTTGAAGTTTCCAGTCTGAGGTAACAGAGACAGAAAACTGTCCGTCACAGCGTTTTGTCCTTCAGGACGGCGCTGTGGAGAGCTGGACGGCGTCCAAACAGCAGGTTTGTGATAATGGACGGACTGAATGGACCAGAACCATCAGCGACATCTGTCCTCACACCCACTGATGGAGGTTTTAACTACGACCTGCAGGATTTTACAGCTTGTTCCATCTGCCCCCGTCAGCTGAAAGACACCGTCGTCTTCATGTCTCATTTTAAAAACCACCTCCCCTTAAAAACGTGTTTCCCTGATGTCTCTGTCCCCTGTAACGTCTGACCTCGACAGTATCTGTGCAAAGTTATTAAATTATTGACAGATTGATCACTAGTTGAAAAATACACCTGAACAGCTGCTGCTGCTGCAGTGTTTCATGACATCACTTCCTGGACTCCTGCCAGCACACTGACTGCACCCAACTCTCTCTCTCTCTCTCTCTCTCTCTCTCTCTCTCTCTCTCTCTCTCTCTACATACAGTACAGACCCACTGTCTCTCGCCCCGTCCGTCTCCTTCCAGACGTCAGCACTCGTTTTTGGAGGCGATGACCCGCTCTAACGGGGGGCGGAGTCGACCACTTGAACTCCCTCCAGTTTCCCTCCAATTCCGATAAATCAGCCCGGGTGTCATTTGCTCCTCATCAGGAGCTCCGCCCACCCGCCTCGCTCCATTTCACCAGACGTCCAATCAGAAGAGCTTTGCTAGCCTTGAGCAGACTCTTCATCAGGCTCTCCTCCTCGGTGTGAAGGATCACAGCTGAGTGTGTTTGTGAATCAGAGCTGCTCACACACGCTTCACTGATTTCATTTCTTCAGTTTTAACCACCAACACAGAGCGCTGACGACATCAGCAGCCTGCACAGAGTTTGATTTACTCTTCACAGGAGTGAATCTGGTCAGAAAACCTCCTCAAAGTCCCTCCAGGATGTCACAGCCTGAAATGTCTGATTTCACTGCAGCTTTTCCAAAAACGTACGTTAACTTCACACGCTGCACATTCTCAGCCCAGGACTCAGAGTCAAACAAAGTAACCTGATACGTTTGTTACACTGAACCATCTGGGAAGTCATCCTTAGAAACTGTTTGGAAAAGGACAGGCACTTTGAAAAGGTGATCAGATGAACCATCTGTAACTTCGACCAGTCAGATCAGTGAAAAGATCTTTTCCTTCATGTCGTTCTTTGTTCTTCTCTCTGTGATGCTGTCAGAGTATCTACGCTGACCTCGAGAACTCAGAAACTAACTCAAGACGAGTCGCCGAGTCGCTTCCCTGGACGCTTCTCACTGTATATTTAATAAATATTACACAGAACTTCATCACTTACATGTTTTCTCTTTACTCATTTCTGACTCTTGTCACAACCGTCTAACCACTGTGTCAAATATGAAGAATGTTAAGATCCCCGTTCTAAAAGGAACCTTCATCACTTACTGAGGGCTGCTGTTTAACTTTGTTAATCCAATAATCCAGACACAGTGTCACAGTGGTTCCATTCTAGATGCAGGCAGCAGACACTGAGACAAAATTCTCATCATGTGAAGGCTCGTTAAGTGTACGTAGTGTCGTGAACTCACTGCTGGTGGAAGGTGTGTGTGTGCGAGCTGCACCGTCCTGCTGCAGCCAAAATAATCTGTAGGACTGTAAAGAGCCGAGCGTCAGTCGTGCTCCGTCTCCTCCTGTGATGAAGCAGGACGGAGCAGAATATAAGTGACGATGAGGACGACAGCTCTTTAAAACGTGGACACGGTTTCAGTCTCCGTCCATTAATCAGACCGTGTGAACACCGACTGCACTGCTGCGTCCACGTGATGCATCGTGCTGCTGGAAGCCCATATAACCAGATTATCATCAGCTGATAACACCGCCATCTTCATCCGTCCTCCGCCCGCCTCCACACACGCTTCATAAATAATCATTACTACCATAATAAAACCAATATTTATTTTCTGTATGAGGGGGAGGCAGTCGTCAGGATGGTTTATACCTGCAGAGAGGAACACACACACGCTCAGGCACAGATGAAAATGTTCCATTTAATAAGGCGTGGAGTCATTCTGACGTGTTTTCAAAGGACTGAAAACACAAACAGACCCTGAACATTTAGATCCAGACCTGTCAGTCACACTCACACACTGATTTATTCTAATTATCATGTCTGTCATTAGAGCTGCAGCTCCACGTCATGTTTTCATCCCAAACTGTGTCTCAGGTTTGGTTCAGTCAGCTGTGATCTGTCTGATGATTTTAATCATTTATTATTAAAATCAGAAGGCAGCAGCTGCCCTCAATAAACTCAATTAACACCAAAAGATTCAACATGTTCAGTATTATAACTTCAAACAGGCGGCGACTCGTTATGTCATTAAGTTCTATTCACAGTTGACTTTATTTGTCTCTACTAGTTTTTAACACTGTAAAAAATAACCAGCATGAAAAGTGCCCAAAGGTGAGTTCATGTTCCCAAAAAATAACAGAACCAACAAACATTTGTTCTCTGTAAAATGTCAAACCGTCGATTTCGGACACAGTCAGAGACGAGCTGGTGGAGATAAAGAGACAGATATTCTCCTCAGGAGGTGGTGGAGACCAAAAACTGAGCTGAAAGAGAGAAAATATTCACCAGACGACACAAACACGATCACACGATCAACACAACACATGAGTTCAATCATTTTCTCCTGAGGATCAATACAGTATATCTGATTCTGATTAAAACATGATGAGTTATTGTTTCAAAACGTTTTTCTGTTAGTGAAGGTTCAAAATACATGCAGATTCTAACTTAGAGCAGTTTTTGTCCCTGAGTACAGAAAGTGCAAGAAAACCCAAAACAGTCACACATGAGGACCCACAACAACATTCAACAGCATTTCATGAACTCCTCTGTTGTCTGATGAGGATCAATAAAGATGAACCTCGAACCTTAATAAAAAGATTTTTAAAACAAATTGAAAATTGGAGGTGGAAGGTTTCATTTTCTTCAGTTATGTTGAGATGACTCAACAAAAATCAATAAAGACCACTGGAACGCTGCACAAACAGGGGCGGGACTCAGGAGGGGTCAATAACACAACAACCGACAAAGCAACCTGTAAACGACGAACCAGCCAGTCAACCAGCCAGTCAACCCCTGTGAGTCTGGATGGCTGCTTGTTGATGTTAGCATCTAAGCTAACATTAGCTGGTGTTGCACACTGTCGGTGGTGAAGTGAGGCGACATGCTCAGAAGCATAAATGATCCTTTTACACAGAAATCAGTCAACAGGCTGAGAAAGTCAGGGAAGGTCTCATGTTTTCAGTTATGCTAACTCTCAAAATAAGTCAAAATCAACCTTTATGAATTTGAATATTAACCATCAGAGGCTGTAATCAATATAAATAGGCACCCAAAATTGCCATTAAGACTTTCCTCTGGAACATTTTGTGCTTTCACAGCTGTTTTTGGAGCACTGTGCAAAAAGGGGCGGGACTTAGGAAGGGTCAGTAACACAACAACCGACAAAGCAACCTGTAAACCACAAGCCAGCCAATCAACCAGCGAGCTAACTCTCAGGAGTCTGGATGATTTACCGTATCCACTCAAGACAGTGTTGCTACATTGGCTAACTACCAATTTATCCACGTTAACAAGCAAGCTAACGTTAGCTAACGTCAGCCAGATATTTCACATGCTTTGCAGTAATGTTAGCTTTGTGTTTGTGTTGTGGTGGTGCCAGTCGTTTGTTGATAACACACTTCTTTTCTAAGCTAACATTAGCAAGTGTTGCACACTGTCGGTGCTGTAGAGGAGCTAAAGAGACGTGAGACAGAAATCAGTCCACAGGCTGATGTCAAGTCAACTCAAGTCAAATTTTATTTATATAGCGCCAATTCACAACAAAGTTGTCTCAAGACACTTTACATATAGAGCAAGTCTAGACCACACTCTATAATTAATTATACTGTATTTACAACCAACAACTGAAACAATTCTCCCATACACTGATGTAAACAACACAGAAAGTCAAAGTCAAGTCAAAGTCTCTTTATTGTCAATACCACATGTGTACAGGACATACGTAGAATTGAAATTACGTTATTCTCTCAGACCCGTAGTGAACATAAATCTAGATCTGAATCATAAACATAAATCTAAAAAGTCAGAGAAGGTCTCATTTTATCTGTTCACACGTGTGGACTGCTTCATATTCTTACAGTACACATGTTTAAATGTGGGTTAACCAGACAGATTTTCTTCTAACATGATGACTTTTGGAATTTAATCTCAAAATTATCAGCAGAAATGTGAGTTATTTTGTGTGTCTGTTTTGATTCAGCAGGACATTTCTTGCAGCGTGCCGTCTCAGATCTGACACTTTCCAACACGCAGGGATTCTTTCATTCTGTCTTTTAATAAGCGTATCATGCAGACGTGTGGCCTCCATCTCACATGTTGATTAGATTCACATTATCAAAAAGCCACATTCTCCTCCTGAGCCTGATCTCCATTTCCAAACACTTCATCCCCCCCTAAAAAACCCCCCCATCATTACGAGCTGAGACGGCGCACGGAGCTGCAGAACAAAGAGAATAACAGAGTGTAACTGTGTGGGTGGAAACAAGAGAATCTAAATATTCATCTTTTCTCTTTTCAGATGTAATGTGTCATTTGAATCCCAGCAGGAGAAGAAGAAGCTGCTGTTTACTCGACTGTAACCTCATTAAACTGCAGAAGAAGAAGAAGAAGCAGAGGAACTGTAGGAAACAATGAGAGGCCGATAGGAATCAGCAGCAGAGCACCAACAAAGGAGTGATGAGATTAAACCGCCGCAGCCTGCAGGCCGAGCGTCGCCCGCTGGGTGAGTCATCGTCCTATCAGCAGGTCGGATCAGGCGGTGACATCATCATCCTCCAGGAAGCAGAGATGCGCTTTACAACGGGACTGATGTCACCTCCAGGTCTGCAGGATGACAACAGACAGTCTGCAGCTCTGGTGACACACAGCAAGTTTAGAAATTAATTAGAAATTAAAATGAATTAATGTCGTCCTGCTGGTGGATTGATCAGTGGATTGATCAGGTGGAGCTCACGGACGTACGCTCCAAAACAAGATGTCTTATTAGACTCTGATCAACATTTTATGGACCAAACAACTAATTGATTTGTGGAAAAATGATTACGTCCGTGTGCTCCACCTGTTTTCATGTTTGAACCTATTTTTCAATTTTATTTTTATTTTTTATTGTTTAACTAGTTTGAAGTGAAAAAATATTTTTTCATTGACCATAAATCCATCACTGAGCCTAAAATGTGGCTCATTAAATTATAAGTATTAGAGCATCTCTTGCTGCATTCACTTGCACTTGGAATTCAGAGCTTCAGTCACACCTTTTCGTATATTTTGAGCAACATCTGTACCAAAACCTGGGTGGCAGTTGGGGTGGCGAGGCATCTTTTAGAGGTGGCGACTGTCAGAGGTAGCAAAGTTTGAAGCAGCATCTGTGCAGCTGTTACCATGGTGATTATTTAGGTTCAGACTTGGTGTGAAGTCATAAAAATGCACCGTAGCTCCCTCCAGTGAAATTTAGCGTGTCTGTTAGTAACGTTTGGAGCTGATGCTTCGCTCGTCTACTTCAGAAAGAACCCGTAGAATAAAGCAACTCACGGTTCCTGGATGTTCCTGGAGGTTCCTGGAGGTTCCTGGAGGTTCCTGCGTGAGCTCAGTTTTGACCTCAGTCTGAACTTTCTTGTTGAATCTTAAACTTGTTGGAGCTTCGTACTTTCACTGACTCCTCAGATGTGAAGCCGCCTGATAAAGACTTTGTTTCCCTGAGATCCACGAGGACTGAAGATAATTATGTTTCTGAGTGTCTGTGTTCATCTGCTCGCACAGATAAAGTCTGATTCCTCCTCCTGACGACTTCAAACGGCGAAGAGACGGCGGTTAAAGTCAGAGAGACTCAGAAGACGACGTCTTTGAGAAGAGACGGACGTCAAAAACCAACTTCAGATAACTGATACGACTTTCACTGATGCAGCAGACAGATGGCTGACTGTACATCAGCTCGTCTCTGATTGGACAGAAGGACATCAGCTCGTCTCTGATTGGACAGAAGGACAGCATTACTGTAACCTGGTGTTACTCTGCAGGTTCCTGGAGGTCAGAGAGAGGACGACTGACGGGCTTCATGTCCTCACAGGAAGTGGAGGAGAGGGAGGTCGTGAAGCGTTCAGGTGCTTCGCTCTGAGCTGGAAAAGTGAGTTAAAAGTTTTCTTGACTTGACTTTTTATCTCATGAGTCAGCAGGAGTCAGACCAGACTTCAAGTTAACAGCTGAACCACAGTGGAGGTGAGAAGTAACTAAGTACAAATACTTTGTTACTGTACTTCGGTAGGGCTTTCAGGTATCTGTACTTTACTTGAGAAGTAGTTTTTTTTACTTTTCCTCCCCACATCTGAACACAAATATCTGAACTTTCTACTCCTCACATTTTAAAACAGGCTCGTTACTTTAGTTTGAATCATTAATATGTAAAAGACAAAAAGGACATAACAAGACAAGAAAAGTAACCAGACAAGAGACAACGTAAAAGACAACAAAGCAAAAAAAAACTGTGTTAAAGTTGTAACAAGACAAAAAGAAAAAGAAGAGATGTATTCATACGGTGCTGCTCATGGGTCACAAAGTGTTTTACAAGAACATTAATCAATAAAAACAGAAGATGAAGAGACGACGAGAGTCACAAGTTTAAAATGTACAAAGACTAAAACGATGTTGACATGTTGAACACATGAACACAATAAGAAAACTCAGTGGTGAATAAAGTGCAGGTCTGGAGTCTAAACATCTTCAGTTTTAAAGACTTTAAAGACACAATGGACGACTTTTTACTTTTATACTCTGAGGACATTTTTCACTTTTACTGCAGTAAACAGGTTGAATCAGTACTTTTACTTTTTACT
>JAJHUR010135818.1:29908-42151 GCA_027495735.1 Lutjanus campechanus | reverse complement strand
AACGTTTTTCTGTTAGTGAAGGTTCAAAATACATGCAGATTCTAACTTAGAGCAGTTTTTGTCCCTGAGTACAGAAAGTGCAAGAAAACCCAAAACAGTCACACATGAGGACCCACAACAACGTTCAACAGCATTTCATGAACTCCTCTGTTGTCTGATGAGGATCAATAAAGATGAACCGTGAACCTTAATAAAAAGATTTTTAAAACAAATTGAAAATTGGAGGTGGAAGGTTTAATTTTCTTCAGTTACGTTGAGATGACTCAACAAAAATCAATAAAGACCACTGGAACGCTGCACAAACAGGGGCGGGACTCAGGAGGGGTCAATAACACAACAACCGACAAAGCAACCTGTAAACGACGAGCCAGCCAATCAAACCGCGAGCTAACTCTCAGGAGTCTGGATGATTTACTTTATCCACTCAAGACAGTGTTGCTACATTGGCTAACTACCAATTTATCCAAGTTAACAAGCAAGCTAACGTTAGCTAACATCAGCCAGATATTTCACATGCTTTGCAGTAATGTTAGCTTTGTGTTTGTGTTGTGGTGGGGCCAGTCGTTTGTTGATAACACACTCCTTTTCTAAGCTAACATTAGCAAGTGTTGCACACTGTCGGTGCTGTAGAGGAGCTAAAGAGACGTGAGACAGAAATCAGTCCACAGGCTGATGTCAAGTCAACTCAAGTCAAATTTTATTTATATAGCGCCAATTCACAACAAAGTTGTCTCAAGACACTTTACATATAGAGTAGGTGTAGACCACACTCAGTAATTATATTTACAACCAACAACTGAAACAATTCTACCATTCACTGATGTAAACAACACAGAAAGTCAGAGAAGGTCTCATTTAATCTGTTCACACGTGTGGACTGCTTCATATTCTTACAGTACACATGTTTAAATGTGGGTTAACCAGACAGATTTTCTTCTAACATGATGACTTTTGGAATTTAATCTCAAAATTATCAGCAGAAATGTGAGTTATTTTGTGTGTCTGTTTTGATTCAGCAGGACATTTCTTGCAGCGTGCCGTCTCAGATCTGACACTTTCCAACACGCAGGGATTCTTTCATTCTGTCTTTTAATAAGCGTATCATGCAGACGTGTGGCCTCCATCTCACATGTTGATTAGATTCACATTATCAAAAAGCCACATTCTCCTCCTGAGCCTGATCTCCATTTCCAAACACTTCATCCCCCCCTAAAACCCCTCCATCATTACGAGCTGAGACGGCGCACGGAGCTGCAGAACAAAGAGAATAACAGAGTGTAACTGTGTGGGTGGAAACAAGAGAATCTAAATATTCATCTTTTCTCTTTTCAGATGTAATGTGTCATTTGAATCCCAGCAGGAGAAGAAGAAGCTGCTGTTTACTCGACTGTAACCTCATTAAACTGCAGAAGAAGAAGAAGAAGCAGAGGAACTGTAGGAAACAATGAGAGGCCGATAGGAATCAGCAGCAGAGCACCAACAAAGGAGTGATGAGATTAAACCGCCGCAGCCTGCAGGCCGAGCGTCGCCCGCTGGGTGAGTCATCGTCCTATCAGCAGGTCGGATCAGGCGGTGACATCATCATCCTCCAGGAAGCAGAGATGCGCTTTACAACGGGACTGATGTCACCTCCAGGTCTGCAGGATGACAACAGACAGTCTGCAGCTCTGTGGTGACGAAGAATGAGACACACAGCAAGTTTAGAAATTAATTAGAAATTAAACTGAATTAATGTCGTCCTGCTGGTGGATTGATCAGGTGGAGCTCACGGACGTACGCTCCAAAACAAGATGTCTTATTAGACTCTGATCAACATTTTATGGACCAAACAACTAATTGATTTGTGGAAAAATGATTACGTCCGTGTGCTCCACCTGTTTTCATATGTTTGAACCTATTTTTCAATTTTCTTTTTATTTTTTATTGTTTAACTAGTTTGAAGTGAAAAAATATTTTTTCATTGACCATAAATCCATCACTGAGCCTAAAATGTGGCTCATTAAATTATAAGTATTAGAGCATCTCTTGCTGCATTCACTTGCACTTGGACTTCAGAGCTTCAGTCACACCTTTTCGTATATTTTGAGCAACATCTGTACCAAAACCTGGGTGGCAGTTGGGGTGGCGAGGCATCTTTTAGAGGTGGCGACTGTCAGAGGTAGCAAAGTTTGAAGCAGCATCTGTGCAGCTGTTACCATGGTGATTATTTAGGTTCAGACTTGGTGTGAAGTCATAAAAATGCACCGTAGCTCCCTCCAGTGAAATTTAGCGTGTCTGTTAGTGACGTTTGGAGCCGATGCTTCACTCGTCTACTTCAGACGAGTAAAAGAACCCGTAGAAATAAAGCAACTCACGGTTCCTGGAGGTTCCTGGAGGTTCCTGGAGGTTCCTGCGTGAGTTCAGTTTTGACCTCAGTCTGAACTTTCTTGTTGAATCTTAAACTTGTTGGAGCTTCGTACTTTCACTGACTCCTCAGATGTGAAGCCGCCTGATAAAGACTTTGTTTCCCTCAGATCCACGAGGACTGAAGATAATTATGTTTCTGAGTGTCTGTGTTCATCTGCTCGCACAGATAAAGTCTGATTCCTCCTCCTGACGACTTCAAACGGCGAAGAGACGGCGGTTAAAGTCAGAGAGACTCAGAAGATGACGTCTTTGAGAAGAGATGGACGTCAAAAACCAACTTCAGATAACTGATACGACTTTCACTGATGCAGCAGACGGATGGCTGACCGTACATCAGCTCGTCTCTGATTGGACAGAAGGACATCAGCTCGTCTCTGATTGGACAGAAGGACATCAGCTCGTCTCTGATTGGACAGAAGGACAGCATTACTGTAACCTGGTGTTACTCTGCAGGTTCCTGGAGGTCAGAGAGAGGACGACTGACGGGCTTCATGTCCTCACAGGAAGTGGAGGAGAGGGAGGTCGTGAAGCGTTCAGGTGCTTTGCTCTGAGCTGGAAAAGTGAGTTAAAAGTTTTCTTGACTTGACTTTTTATCTCATGAGTCAGCAGGAGTCAGACCAGACTTCAAGTTAACAGCTGAACCACAGTGGAGGTGAGAAGTAACTAAGTACAAATACTTTGTTACTGTACTTCGGTAGGGCTTTCAGGTATCTGTACTTTACTTGAGAAGTAGTTTTTTTTACTTTTCCTCCCCACATCTGAACACAAATATCTGAACTTTCTACTCCTCACATTTTAAAACAGGCTCGTTGCTTTAGTTTGAATCATTAATATGTAAAAGACAAAAAGGACATAACAAGACAAGAAAAGTAACCAGACAAGAGACAACGTAAAAGACAACAAAGCAAAAAAAAACTGTGTTAAAGTTGTAACAAGACAAAAACTATGTAACAAGACAAAAAGAAAAAGAAGAGATGTATTCATACGGTGCTGCTCATGGGTCACAAAGTGTTTTACAAGAACATTAATCAATAAAAACAGAAGATGAAGAGACGACGAGAGTCACAAGTTTAAAATGTACAAAGACTAAAACGATGTTGACATGTTGAACACATGAACACAATAAGAAAACTCAGTGGTGAATAAAGTGCAGGTCTGGAGTCTAAACATCTTTAGTTTTAAAGACTTTAAAGACACAATGGACGACTTTTTACTTTTATACTCTGAGGACATTTTTCACTTTTACTGCAGTAAACAGGTTGAATCAGTACTTTTACTTTTTACTTGAGTATCTAACAGAGAATATGTGTGTCTGTTGTGAGTCTGTGGAGCTGATGTTAGATTATTAACCTGGTGTGACTGTGTTGTTGTGTTTCCAGCTCCTCTCTGCTTTCTCATGTTAATCTCTGTATTGAAGCTCTGCGGTGTCGGGCGGCGGCTGCAGCTGCCTGCTGCTTTATCACGGCTCCTCCACACCTCCTCTCTGATGAATCTCTTCTGTTTGTCACCAGCCGCCGGCCCCATAATCAGGTTAAAGAGCCCGGGACCTCTGGGGGCCCCTGAGTCCGACCCCGCTGCTTCTGACAGGAGGAAGATCAGGACCCAGAAGGGGTCACCAAGCATCACTTTACTTCTTTACTTCAGTTTTTACATCATTCCTGCTTCAGTCTTTACTTACCTTTTTATTTCTTTTGTGATGAACCTTCACTCCCTCACACCAAACCTCATTATTGTTTCTCAGTGTAAACTAATCTAAAGTGTTTAAGAAAAGGAAAAGAGAGGAACTATGACCTCCATCACTCCGAACACTAACTCCCATCTCAACCGCTAGCAAGTCAGACGTCTCACGCAACGGAAACTTTTTCATTTTTATGAGTGCAGCTGTCTGCACCAGCAAACGCTACCTGAAGCATTTATTTAGACTTCAAGTCTATTCTTTTGACAATATGTACTTTAACGTGAGGCTGGTGCTCAGTGAAAAGGCACTAAACGTATTTTGTCCACATTTTGTAAAGTTAGTGTAAAGTTAGTTGGTGACTTTATCAGCTCACTCTGCTCCGGTTTAATCCGGTTTAATCTCTTTCACTTCAGCCTGCAGCAGAGAAACAAGACACAGGAACTTATTGAACTTGTTCTGCATCATTTTCGTGGACAAACTGTACATTTACTGCCACAAGACAACTTCACTGCTAAACTTAAATCCTTCTGCTCTGATCGTCAACACCTGTTACTGCAGCACTTGTGTCTCCTGTTGATAGAAAATCGATCAGGAATATTAACACATCAAAGGGAAATTACATAGAAAGTTTGGCTGCTCATTTGCTGCTGGACGCTGTGAAATGCGCAGACAAGCGTGATGCTAATGTGGCATTTGCAGTCTAGACAAAGGGTGACATGACAATTAGGATTATAAACTGCTTCAGAAAAGATGGTTTGCATGAAGTTATTTCACAAGAACATAAAATACACACAAACTAACCGTAGCTCAAAGAGCTGCCACATTAGCATGTTTCAGTCTAGTTAGCATGTTATCAGTTAGCTCAGCAATAACTACACATCAACCACCAACATGCAGGTGAATGTATATGTTTGAATAAGATGATATTTTCTCACTGCAAAGCAAAGGACTGTACATTTGAATTTAACTGCTAATGCTAATTTTTAAAGCGTCGTCTCCCTACATGGATTCCCAACTTTAATAAAGAACGTTTATCTTGAGAACATAACGAGCTGCTCCTCAAACAAAGCTCTCAAACTTTATTATTCACCTTTTGTTTTTTGTACAAAGCTCTGACGGCGTCTCTGATGAGCGATGAGCCACATGACTGTTAAACGCTCGGCTGCACTCTGACATACAAAGCGCCTCTCCATTATAGACGACTCTGTGAATGTGTAATTACAGCGAGCCGGGGCTGAGGGGCCGCGAGCTAATAAACACCAGACCAGCAGACAGCAGTATGTCACACATGTTATTATTTTACAATTAGTTTATTCATTTTTATTGGTGCAGGGAGAATGTTTAATAATGATGCGGTGTGAGGAGGGGCCGTCGCTGCAGAAAAGATAATGAACACAAAGGTTCTCCTGAATAGACTCTTAATTAACTCAATGAGAATCATTAACATTCATTCAGGCTCCACACGTGTGTTTCTGAGATAACGAAGCTGAATATTCACCTCGATAACACCGAATCACTCTGAACGAATGGTTTTTATTCAGCAGCACAGAGGTGATGACGGAGTTAACGACACCCCGAGAGGACGAAACAGGAAGTAACCAGCACTGACAGACTGGACTGAGAAAGAGTCGTCCAATCAGAGTCCAGAACCGGAACATCATCACAAATTTAAATTCTCATTTTAAAGTTTAAAGTTTTTTTTTCAGAGTGTGTGTGAGAGAGAAAAATAATTTGGGTAAAACTTTATATCAAAGTGTTTGTAATAAACATTTATTTTTATCTTATTAACATTAATATGTGTTCATAAACCATACAAGTGTTAATTAAAGCATAATAAACATCTTACTTGTTACATCATTGTTATAAAATATTTTTAATAATGTAACATTAAAGGTTAGATGTTTCCACGTCTCGTATCACAGAGCGCTCGTCTGCAGCAGCGTGTAACGACACATATTTACGTTCACTCTGAGGCGCTGCCCTCTGGTGGCCATGACGGTTACAGCAGGAGAGTCAGCTGACGTATAAAATATAAACATTATTCTGAAGTTTGAGTCGTTCAAACAGGAGCAGAGACGTTCACTTAAAACTTAAAAAGTAAAAACTCCATCAATAGATTATTGATCATAAATCAGACAGATTCTCTCGTGGTCGAGGATGATGATGATGAAGAAGCTGGTCACGCTGTGGGCGTCATGGCGACTGAGCCAGCAGCCTGTCAGCATTGCTAATAGCTATTATTGGAAACAGTGACCCCTGACCCCGAGGGGCGGCCCCTCACACAGCAGCTGGAGCCCAAAACACACACACACACACGCACTCGAGTGTGTTTCCACAGATTTTAGTTTCTTGAGTTTTTACTCCCTCGAGACAGAAGCTGATTGGCTGAGTTGGACCTCAGTGGGAGGAGTCAAAGATTCACAGAGAAAAGTGTTTGTGCTGAATATGAACAAAATGTTTTTATTTACGTGGTTCAATCTGTTTATCAAGTGTGTTTGGATGATCAAAGTTCTGTTCATGATGATGAAGATGTTCAGGTAATATTACATGTTAAATATTAAATATTAGGAGGAGGAGGAGGAGGAGTGGCCTCTGAGCACAATGAACAGAACTGTGAGCAGCATTTATTTGTCTTTCTACTCATGAGGACGTCTATTCAGTCCTTTAACCCAACACACACACACACACACACACACACACACACTGCAGTGATGTAACAGGCAGCAGTGGGAGAAGAGCTCAGAAATACTCGAGTAAAACTCTGTTACTTTAAAGGGACAGTTCACATTATCTGAGGTCCAGTCCGTGTTTTACCTGCTGCAGAGTTTAAACATAAAAAAGAATCAAGTTATATTTATAATATTTTCACCTCTTCATCTTTCTGACAGGAAACCAGAGTTACATCAGACAAACATCAAACCAACCAAACTCCATCAGTCATCAGATCAGTGATTTTCTCTCAGTTGTTGTTCTGTTAGTGTGTCTGTGTTGTTGTGACTGTTTTAAAGGTTTTGCTCAGATTTGTCTCTGTTTTTTTGTCTTGTTGTGTATTTTTTGTTTTGATATCTTTCTCATAGTTTCTCATGTTTTTATGAAACTTTTCACACTTTTACATTTTGTCACATCAGTTTGAAAATCCAAGGAGTGAAAAGTACAAATATTTGTGTTCAAATGAGTAAAACTAAAGTACAGATACCTTAAAAAATCTACTTAAGTACAGTAACTAAGTATTTGTACTTAGTTACTTCCGTGTGAAGTAACTTTTCATGTGACTTGAATGTCATCAAATGAAAGAAGAAGCTTCAGATTGATCAGATGATGATCAGATTTTTGTTTAAACGTGTGACATGAATAATTAAATAATCCCTCATTTGCATATTTAAACAACATATCAGAGAACTTGTTTAAAAAATAATTGTTTTGATTAGTGATCAGCTGATGAAGTTTCATCGATGAGTCTTTTATCTTATTCACCTGTTTGGATTTCACACAAACCTGAACTGTACAAGTAAAACTCAGAGAAATCACAGGAGGATGCAGAGAGGAAACCTAAAGGGAACACCCCCCGCCTCTCTCTCTCTCTCTGGACCTTCGCCATCTGCCACAGCTGTCGCTCGCCCTAACCGCCACTCTAATTGACAATGAACCCAAAGGCGCGGCGATAATTACAGCCGGCCGCTTGGCAACTTCTCTGGGTTTCAATTCCTCCTTTTCAGGATTCATCAGACCCCATCTGCCGGGGCCCGAGTCTGGCATCTGCCTCCTCCTCCTCCTCCTCCTCCTCCTCCTCCTCCTCCCCCCGCTCGGCATGCTGGGGGTTTTGTGTTGGTGCTGATTAGCGAGGCGGCCTGTAACCCTCAGAGGTGAAGACGCCTCGAGCAGAAAGACTCACACTGTTTGTTCAGTCACAGAAAGTCGAGAGAAAGAAAAGAGTCTCTGTGGTTCTCTGCTTTTCTTCTTCTTCATCCCGTTTGTTCGTTCACTCCTTCAGCTTTTCATGGTTCCTCTGGTTCCACAGCAGCTTCATTAGTGCACCGAGCACAAAAACAGCCTTAAAGAGGGAAGATTTTCATTTATGTTGCTGCAGATTTATAGAAATAAGTTTTACAATAAAGACAAAACAGAACAAATCTCTGCAGAGGGATCTGTGTCACGTTCTCCAGTTTTATGAGGAAAACATTTTGGAAAGAGGTTAAAAAATCCAAACACTCCTGAAGTACAGCAGAACCTCCTGAAAACCTTAAGACCTCTAGAACCTTATCAATAATAACCAAAACTCCTAAAGTACTATAGAACCTCCTCTGTGACAACTAGAACCTATCAAAGGGCGTTCTCAAGGCAGAGCTCCAGGCTTGTTCTTTCATCACCTTAAGTAGAAAACAGTCTGTTTTTATGGAGCATTTACATATTTGCACACTTCCTGCTGGAATTGTAGAATATCCTAAAAGAACTCTATGACCACTGATTTTTTTGTTGTTGTTGTTCATTTTGTAAATAAATAAGAGAGAAAATACAACCCGACTGTAGACACGTCCTGCACAACGTCAACGAAAACAAAATACAATGTTTGTAAACATGTTTCTACCTATTTTCAGTTGAATTCAGCACAAATACAAGATATTTAATGTTTTTTAATAAACGTACCATCATTCACCAGTCAGACTGAAAACATACTGATGGACATTAAACTACAGTTCTGCACCTTTAAGACAAAACAAACTGAGAGCGACGCTGCGTTCAGGTGTCAGACTGATGAGGTTTAGTGTGGATCAATCAATCAATCAACTTTATTTATATAGCACATTTTAAAAACCACAGGGGTAGCCAAAGTGCTGTACATTGGGACATAAAAATAATTAAAAAGAACAAAAAGAAACCAAAACAAAACAAAACAAAACAAGCATAAAACAAACAAACAAGCTCACAGCAAGTGCTCCCTTAGAAGAGGCCAAACAGAGTGGAAATACGTTAAAGTGTATTAAAGAGTACTGAAAGCCAAGGAATAAAAGTGTGTTTTTAAAAGAGATTTAAAAACAGGAAGTGACGAGGCCTGTCTGACGTTCAAAGGCAACTCGTTCCAGAGTTTAGGAGCAGCAGCAGCAAACGCTCCGTCTCCTCTGCCAGCAGCAGCTGATCAGCTGATCTTAGGGATCAGGGTGGGCAGTAAGGATGAAGCAGATCAGACAGATATGGTTGAGCAAGGTTGTTTAAACATTTAAAAACAAATAACAAGAGCTTAAAATTAATTCTATAGTGCACAGGGAGCCAGTGTAGGGACGCCAGCATGGGTGTGATGTGCTCATGCCTACAGGTCTGAGTTAGCAGGCGAGCAGCAGAGTTCTGCACAAGCTGCAGACGAGCAAGAGAAGCCTGGCTGATCCCCACAGACAAGGAACCGCAGTCATCAAGACGACTCGTGATAAAAGCATGGATTCATTTTTCCAAGTCCGGTCTTGATAAAATAGGTTTCACCTTCGCTATTTGGCGTAGTTGATAAAAACTTTTTTGGATGTGGATCAGGGCTCCGCGGCCTCAGACTGATGAGGTTTAGCGTGGATGTGGATCAGGGCTCCGCGGCCTCAGACTGATGAGGTTTAGCGTGGATGTGGATCAGGGCTCCGCGGCCTCAGACTGATGAGGTTTAGCGTGGATGTGGATCAGGGCTCCGCGGCCTCAGACTGATGAGGTTTAGCGTGGATGTGGATCAGGGCTCCGCGGCCTCAGGCTGCGTTCACAACCAGCAGGCAGCTTCAAACACACAGACAGAAGAAAAGAGGCTTTAGGAAACAAAACACCCTCCTTCCTCCAATCAAACCCCCGAAGGACCGAGACACACGACACGCTTTTCTTCTTCTTTAGTTCAGCAGGAGGAGGAGGAGCAGCAGGAGGAGGAGGAGGAGGAGGAGGAGGAGCAGGAGCAGGAGGAGCAGCACTGATTTAATGAAGATTTTCTGTTGGAAATCTTTTGTATAAAAATTCTTCAAGCTGATTTCAGTTTGAATCGATCATTCAGTCATTATTTCAATTCTGAGGCCATAAAATAACGGATCTCCTAAAAGAACTCCTTAGAACCTCATCAGTGACTAATATAACCTCTGGAACTCTCAGTTGCCTCAAATACCCCAGAATGCTACCAATAACACCTAAAATCTAGAACCTTAGAACCTACTTAATGGGCCCTCGAGCCTCTTAAACAACCTCTAGAACCTTCTCAATTAGAACCAAAACTCTGAAAGTCCTATAGAACCTCCTCAGTGACCACTAGATCCTGATAAATGACCAATAGTACCCACTAAGTGGCCCTGAGAATCTATAAAATAACTCTAGAACCTTCTTAAGAACCACTAGAACTTCCTCTGTGACCTATAGAACCTCCTACAGAACCCCTCAGACCTGTTTTGGCCATCAAAACTCGTACCTTATGAAAAGGATGCCACAACCTCCTGTCGGACCTCTAGAACCTCCTCAATGACTACGTAAACCTTTGAAACAAACCCTAAAATCTCTAGAACCTTCACAACAGCAATAAAAAGTCCTAAATCATCCTAGAACATCATCCATAGCCACTAAAATCTGTAAAATGACCCCTAGAACCGTCTACAGGATGAGGAACTAAGAATATAAGTTTGGACTGTTGAACTGTGTCTCTGGATGGTGGATCACCACAGGGTCTCCCAGCTGAACCGCCCCCCTTAATCCAGATCCTGAAGAGGAGGAGGAGGGTGAAGAAGAGCCTCTCTGGCCTAAATCTATGGCCTCCCCCCTCCCTCCCCCCTCCCTCACCCCTCCACTATAATGGAGAGGGTCTCACAGAGACGGGGGAGGGGGTCTGACAGCTTGGTCTCAGTTTGTGTCTTTAGAAAAACCAGCTGCTCTGCTCTCAGACCGGAGGACGGATCCACGTCCAGACTGGACGAGTTCCAACCAGTAAGTGTTTGTCCTGATGGTGGCGCTGCACACAGGAAACTACATCTGACCCGGTGATACCAGCCTGGGTTAATCCCTGGTCTGTCCCAGGATCTGGTTTGTCCTGGTTTAAAACTTTCCTTTCTATTATATCCTGTTATTATACTCCTGTTAATCCATAATCTGTCCCGACATAATCCCTGATCCGTCTCAGGTTGATCCCTGGTTTGTCATGGTTTAATCCCTGATCCGTCTCAGGTTGATCCCTGGTTTGTCACAGTTTAATCCCTGATCCGTCTCCTGTTGGTCCGCAGTCTATCCGGGGTTAATCTTCAGGTCACTTTCTGGTCTAACCTGATCTGTCTCTCGTTAATCTCAGGTTAATCGCTGGTCTTTCCTCAGTAATGTTTAATTCTCTTCTCTCTGTATCTCCCGTTAATCCAAAATCTGTCCCCAGTTTAATCCCTGATGTGTTCCCTAGTTTGTCCTGGTTTAATCCCTGATCAATCTTCTGTTTGTCTACAGTCTAACCTGGAATAAATATTTGGACCATCTTGGGTTACTTCCTGGTTTAATCCCTCCCTGTCTTCATCCTGTCAATACTACATACTTAATCCATATTCATCACCTGGATAATCCCTGAGGTTCCTGTTCCTGTTCCATTCTGCTTTAATCTCAGGTCTTTCCCAGTTTAAAGACTGGTTTGTTTTAGGTTCATCTCTAGTCTGTCCTGGGTTGATGGCTGTTTGTCCTAATCCCTAATCCCTGATCTGTCTCCTATTAGTTCACAGTCTATCCTGGGACAATCTTTGGTCTGTTCCACGTTAATCCCATAGGATTAATGGATATTATATCTTGGTTTAATCCTAGATCAATTCTGTTAATCCACAGTCTGTACCAGATTATTCCAATTTAATCTTTCTTGGGTCAATGCCTGATATGTCCTGGTTTAATCCCTGATCTATGTCCAGTTAGTTCACAGTCTATCCTGACATAATGTTTGGTCTGTCTCAGGTTAATTGCTGGTTCAATCCCTGATTTGTCCTCCCTAATCCCTGGTGTATCATTCTTTAATCCAGGCTTTCTGGATTAACACCTGTTTTATCTTGGACGACTCTCTTGTTAATCCATAGTCTGTACTGGATTATTCTAATCTAATCTTGGTTGATCTATGCCTATGTTAGTTCCCAGACTATCCTAGGATAATCTTTGGTCTGTCCTGGGATAATCCCTGGTGTATCATTCTTTAATCC
>JAJHUR010135818.1:10354-22854 GCA_027495735.1 Lutjanus campechanus | reverse complement strand
GTGTCTCTATACAGTATATCTGTGTGTGTGTGTGTGTGTGTGTGTGTGTGTGTGTGTGTGTGTGTGTGTCATGTCAGGTATCTGCTGCTGAATTTCAATGATCATATCATCATCCATAATGCATGATGGGGATCTCGTTGCCATGGTGACACAGATTCAAGGTTACCGGGCCCCTTCCTCCCGCCTCCCCTTCCAAAAGCATAATTGGTTGCCATGGAAACCAGACTTCTGTGATGGAGGACCACCGCCCCTCAGCGTCCCAGAGTTCCCAGTGTGATACTGGGAGGAGTGGAGACAGAGAGAGAGACAGACAGGGAGACAAATTTATGACTCATAATAATAATAATTAAAATATAAATAATAATAATTATAATAATAATAATTATAATAATGATACAAATGTTATAATTAAAAAACATCTGCAACCAGAAAATCTAAACGACATGATTCTGATTTTTTCATATTTAACTGTTCCATTTCCTCCTGGGATCAATAAATTATTTTATTTTATTTTATTTTATTTTATTTTATTTTATTTTATTTTATTTTGATGATTCATTGTGTAAATGTTTGGACATGATTTTCTGAGCAGCTTCACACGTCTGCAGAGATTTTAATGCTTTAAAGACGTAAAGTCATAAATATTATTAAAGATTAAAGTTGACTTTAATATTAGAAATGTTGCAGCGTTTATCTTTAAGATTATAGATTTATTTTTTAAATTCTCTTAATATTTAGTTTTAAACCAGCTGTTAGTGACCTCAGTGACCTCACAGGGAACAAGTCTCCTGAGGACACCAGAACACCTCCTGTCTCTCCTCCCGTCTCTCCTCCTGTCTCCTGTCTCTCCTCCTGTCTCTCCTCCCGTCTCTCCTCCTGTCTCTCCTCCTGTCTCCTGTCTCTCCTCCCGTCTCTCCTCCTGTCTCTCCTCCCGTCTCTCCTCCTGTCTCTCCTCCTGTCTCACCTCCTGTCTCTCCTCCCGTCTCTCCACCCGTCTCTCCTCCTGTCTCTCCTCCTGTCTCTCCTCCTGTCTCTCCTCCTGTCTCTCCTCCCGTCTCTCCTCCCGTCTCTCCTCCTGTCTCTCCTCCCGTCTCTCCTCCTGTCTCTCCACCTGTCTCTCCACCTGTCTCTCCTCCCGTCTCTCCTCCTGTCTCTCCTCCTGTCTCTCCTCCCGTCTCTCCTCCTGTCTCTCCTCCTGTCTCCTGTCTCTCCTCCTGTCTCTCCTCCTGTCTCTCCTCCTGTCTCTCCTCCTGTCTCACCACCTGTCTCTCCTCCCGTCTCACCACCTGTCTCACCTCCTGTCTCACCTCCCGTCTCACCACCTGTCTCACCTCCTGTCTCACCTCCCGTTTCTCCACCTGTCTCACCTCCTGTCTCTCCTCCCGTCTCTCCTCCTGTCTCTCCTCCTGTCTCTCCTCCCGTCTCTCCTCCCGTCTCTCCTCCCGTCTCTCCTCCTCCCGTCCTCCCAGTCTGTGTAACTGGAGGAGACAGACGGTGACTCAGCAGCCGTCTGAACCTGACCTGGGATCAGTTTTCTGTTAATAATCTGCTGTGTCAGCACTTTTTAAAACCGTCTCCTTGTTTAAAGGAGTAGTCTGTAGGTTTGTCCAGGTTTCAGTTTCCTGTTCTGTCCTCTGTCCTCTTACGAGCTCACGTGAGAATCCGTCTCTCCAGGCTTCGAGTTATCCTGAACAACAAGTGCTGCAGCCAATCAGCATCCTCGGAGGGACCGCTGGCAGCTGGGACGTGGTTTCAGGTGTGAGGACAGTGAGGAGCGTCTTGAACCGTGTTAGCATAGCTACAGTGATAGCATCAAAACAGTAACTACAGTAACTACAGAGGTTTGACATTAATAATAATGAATAATGTTTCTTTATTGTAACATTTTAATGTTTATTTATGATTGTTGGAGGCCTAAAGTGATTCTTCTCTTATTGTAAAAGTTTAGGCAGCATGAAAATAATCAATTTAATATCAATATAAAATAACTCTGATAACAAATCTCACTGTTCATCTGCACTGACAATAAAGATATTAAAGATATTAATATTCAGATATTCAAAATACAGCTGACACGTGTTTGTGTTCAGTTTGTGTTCAGATGTTTGTTTGTGTTCACATGTTAGGGAGTAAAAGTAAAAAAATACTTAAGTAAAGTACAGATACCTGAAAACTCTACTTGAGTACATTAACAAAGTATTTGTACTTAGTTACTTCTCACCTCTGCCTAACACAGCACAGAGAGGCCGTGTGTGTGTGTGTGTGTGTGTGTGTGTGTCCAGTCGGAGGTGAAGGTCACTGAGTTTTATCTCTCTGCTGCAGACTGCAGCTCTATCAGCTGATCAGCTGATCAGCAGTATTGATCAGTCTGATCAGAGCTGAACTGTGTGACCTGGTGCTGCTCATTGATCCTCAGGCTGCTGCAGGTCAGAGAGTCTTTAGTTCTTCAGTAAACAGACCTGAGGACAGCTGGAACACCTGGACCTCACCTGTCCTCGGCCATCTTGGATTTTGAGGTCAGACTCTGTGTCCGACTTTACGATCAGAAATCCAACTTCAGGAGGCGTTCAAGTCCAAATTCACAGCTGGGAAAATCTGACTTCACACTTCAGACAACACGAGTTAGTTTAGTTTGTTTGTATGAAAACTGAAGTTTTTTATCGGCGCATATTGACAACATGTATGCTGCTGCTGATACAGAGCGATATATACCCCCCCCCCCCCCCCCCCACACACACCCATTCACTCTCTATCTCTCTCTCTCTGTTTCAGCCAATCAGCTGCCAGTCTTTTCGTATGCGAGCTGCTGCTGATAACATCTGAACTGCTGCTCTGCACATGAATGCATCACACACACACACACACACACACACACACACACACACACACACACACACACACACAGGGATTATCACACCTTGTTGTAAAGTCGAAGCTGCCTTAAAGGGTCAGTTGACCCAGATGACAGCAGGTTTGGTCTCATGATCAGCTGTCTCTCTCTCTCTGGTTATAATAACTGTATAAGTGTCCTGAAGTGTCCCAGAGGAGACAGATCTGTGCTCTGATTGGCTCCTCTCCTCAGGTCGTCTCATGTTTCCTGGCAGATGTTTAGCTTCAGGTCCAACAAACCTCCTCAGGTCACATGACCTCCTCTGTTTAGTCTTCTTCACTCTTCATCACTCAGAGACCTGATGATCACCTGAGACCAAAAACACTGGAACCAGACCGTTACCATAGATACCAGCAGGTGTCAACAGAACACGCCAACGTCACGTCATCACAACGACTTCACGCCGTTCAGTGCCGACTGACACTGAGACGGTGTGACGATACACGCAGACATCACAGGTGACATACAGGCCCGAGGAGTAATAGATTACATTACAACAGGATTAAATTATTGGGATACAAAAAAGGTAACTGTATTCCATTACAGTTAAAAAGACATTTAGTAAATATGGGGATTACTTATCAGGATTACAATTTTAAGATCTCTTTAAAGGAGAAATACATCACAGTACCATTCAAATACTGTCGTCATCCAACAACTCAAGATAAGATCAAATAAGAAAGAACTTTATTAATCCCGAAGGAAATTCTTGTGCCGGATAGCTCCGGAATTATAATATACAGAAAACTTAAAACAATAGAGCATCAAATAAATGAAGCATAAAAATAAGTGTCTATGAGTAGTTTTCCTCAGTAGTTTTTTGTCTCGACATGTTTAAAGAAACATTTAATTTTACAATTCAGAACAATCGCTAACGTTAGCTACAGTGATCAACTGCTAACGTCAGCTACAGAGATCAACTGCTAACGTTAGCTACAGTGATCAACTGCTAACGTTAGCTACAGTGATCAACTGCTAACGTTAGCTACAGTGATCAGCTGCTAACGTTAGCTACAGTGATCAACTGCTAACGTTAGCTACAGAGATCAACTGCTAACGTTAGCTACAGTGATCAACTGCTAACGTTAGCTACAGTGATCAACTGCTAACGTTAGCTACAGTGATCAACTGCTAACGTTAGCTACAGTGATCAACTGCTAACGTTAGCTACAGTGATCAACTGCTAACGTTAGCTACAGTGATCAACTGCTAACGTTAGCTACAGTGATCAACCGTTAACGTTAGCTACAGAGATCAACTGTTAACGTTAGCTACAGAGATCAACCGCTAACATTAGCTACAGTGATCAACTGCTAACGTTAGCTACAGTGATCAACTGTTAATGTTAGCTACAGAGATCAACTGCTAACATTAGAAGTAATCTAAAAGTAAATGAAAGTAATCAGCTTACATTACTGTCGACTTGCATTTTAACAGGTAATCAGTAACTGTATCTGAATACATTTTTAAAACAATCCTTGGACTCTGGCTGAAGAGACTTTGAATGAGTTTTAAAATAAGTTTGTTGTCTGGTGCCTGAAAACTGAAACTGAAGCAGGAGGTGATTTCGGAGGTTTTAGGACTCAGAAACAAAGATTTTATTGACGTTTTGTGTCCTGATCCTCTGAGGGGACGGACGTCCTCCTCTGCTGCCTGAATTAAAGCTTCATGTGGAGCATCCAGATGCAGATGAAGCAGCAGTTAACAGGAAGACAAAAGAAGAAGAGCTGCTCTGATTGTCGACGGCTAACCAACCAAAACACAGAAACACTGAGTTGCTAAATGTGAAGTTTTGTTGGTGGGGTCAGGAGAACGTTTAACTGCTGCTGGAGAGAACACGGCTCCTTTTAACGTATAAACTACAACATGTGAATCAGACCCACCTACTCAGGATGCTAAGCTAGCTGCTAAATACTGTTAAATATCAGAAACAAGCTGTTTCTAAGTTCAGCATTAATATGAGAATTTAGCAGCTGATGCTGAACTTTACACAGAGGACGTGTGTTTTAATGTTGTGTTCACTTCACATCAGGATCTCGTCTGATAAACATCCGACTTCACTGAACATTTTTATGTTTTACAGAATAAAATCAAAGACTTTTTAAAGATCAGATAAAAAGATCCTGTTAAATGCAAGAAGCATCACTAAAAAATGATAAACAAGTAAACAAGCAGTATAAACAAGAGGAAAATATAAACACTATGAAAACAGTGATGTCTGATGTTTGTCTTTCTCAGCTGCGTTTTCATGTTTTAATCAAACTTGAGGACAAACATGAGAAGAATCTGTCCTGCAGCAGTCAGAGATCATTAACATGCAGCCGGTGTGTTTGAGGGTTCAGGTGTCGACAAGAAGCTTTTTGCAGATGCAAATACCCCCCCCCCCCCCACACACACACACAGTCTCTATACACATGGTAAATGGTTAATAATGAGTCGGGGGGTGGGGGGGGCAGAGCTCCGTGGGGTTCTAACACTGAATGTGGTGAACAGAACAACGAGCTGCAGAACAAACCTCCATATGGTGAAGACATGCATGGACGCGTGCAGCAGCATCAACATGTTTTATAAGCATAACCCTTTAACCTTTTATGTTAGGTTCTAGGTAGAACCCTCTGAAAGTATTCCAAGTGACACCTTTGTAAAAGTTCTACCAGGAACCAAAAAGGGTTCTTCTATGGGACAAGCTGGAGAACTCTTTATGGTTCTAGTTAGTGTCCTTAATTCTAAGAGTGTAAATCTCTGATTTAACAGGTTTGTTTGATCTGAAGTAACTAAGTACATTTACTTAAATACTGTGGTTAAGTACAGTTTTGAGGTACTTGTACTTTACTTCATACTTTTGCTTCATTTGTTTTAACTCTAGTTACATTACAGATTCTGATTATGAGTACAAACGGCGTCCAGTTTCCTCTGATGTCCAAGTCGTTATCATTTCACTGCTTCCTGATTGATCAGAAACTGAAAGAGATAAAACTACAGATTTGATAACACATTAGCTACCACGAGACCCAGCTAACGTTACCTTTGATAGTGTTACAGATGAAACATTGGATGTAATCAAGCTAATGTAGGCTAACGTTAACGTCAGCTGACCTGCTGTCTCCTTGTATGTAAGCTCAGCAGCTAAACCAGCATTAGCGGTATGTTAGCTTAGAAGAAAATAACATTTTTCCTCCTCAGACTTATAACACTTTAGTGTTTGCTGTAATCTGTATGAACATGAGACAGAAACCTGTGTTCTAGTGAGCATAACGTCACAGAACGTTAGACAGCAGGGCAGCTAATGCTAACATTACCCTACATTAGCTTTATTACTTCCAGGCTGAAATAAAGATGTGCGCTGATATCTCAGAATTAATTTACATCATGTAACGTTAGCCAGGAACTGGTTGAATGCTAATGTTAGCTGTTGTCTCACAGCAGCTATTTTAGTCCCAAATGTTCCTCGTAGTGATATTTCAGAATTAATTTACATCTCTGCTGTTGTATTTGTAAGACTATCAAACTGTAATGTTAGCTAGGAAATAATTAAAGTGTATAAAAAAGTCACCAGAAATGTAAAAATCTGAATATTAATTTGAACAAAGACAATAATTATGACCTTTTACCTCAGAAGTTTGTCTTTTTTTAATCTCATTATCATAATTTACCAACAATACTTAAAATAATGAGCTCATAAAACACGTCTGTCTCTGTTTTCTGTCTCTGTCCTCCTTCAGGATTCCTGGAACTTTCTCAAGGACTCGTAGAGTTTACTGGAGAACACCTGGAACCTCATCAGTGACTCGTGTCCTCCTCCAGGAACCCTTTTCAAGGATCCCTGGAACGTCCTCGAGGACACTCAGAGGTTCCTCGAGGACACTTAGAACAATGTCAGTGATCCCTGAAGGAGCTGAAGACCACCTACAGAACAGACGAGTATAAAATCCAAATAAATCAGAGCCTGATCGTCTTCTGATTCTGTTCATGCTTCATCTTTATCATTTAGACTTTTAACTAATAAAGACAAGTTTTTATCCCATAATATTTACTTTTTCCTCCTACTTTTCACTTTTATCTCGTAATTATGAGATTTTATCTCATAATTTGGACTTTTATCACAGAATGATGAGTTTATATCCCAAACTACTGACTTTATTTCTCATATTTTTTGACTAAGTATTAGTTTTTATATTTTATATTCGACTTATCTCACAATCATTAACTCCATCCAAAGATTTTGATTTTCTTAAATGTCATAATTTAGATTTTTATTGTTTTTTCCCATAATTTCACAGCCAGGCGGCGGTGGGCGTGGTGGGCACGCGGGTAGTGAAGGTCTTGGAGCAGCAGAGCGCTGATTGGCTGAGGGCGGGACCGTCGCGCTGTGATTGGCTGAGCGCGTTAACGTCAGCCGGTTAATAAGACGCCGGTTTGGAAGTTTAAACCGAGTGAGAGATGCTGCGGGACTGAGGACGGACCCGCGGCTGAGAACAAGCTAAAAACACGGATAAAGGTGTGAGAGAGTCGGCGGGGCTCCGGTCAGTCCGCTCCGGTCGGTGTGACTCACTAACTCGGATCATGGTTCAGCACTCGGAACATGGCGGACCGAGGAGTAACAGCGGCTCCCGCCAGGCGGCCGAGCCGGAGGACGGCGCTCTGCTGGCGGCCTCAGCGTGCAGCTCGGTGCCGGTGAAGCCGGACTGGTGTAAGACGGCGTCCGGTCACATCAAGCGGCCGATGAACGCGTTCATGGTTTGGTCGAAGATCGAGCGGCGGAAGATCATGGAGCAGTCCCCGGACATGCACAACGCCGAGATCTCCAAGCGGCTCGGGAAGCGCTGGAAGATGTTGAAGGAGTCCGAGAAGGTCCCGTTCATCCGGGAGGCGGAGCGGCTCCGGCTCAAGCACATGGCCGACTACCCGGACTACAAGTACCGGCCCAAGAAGAAGCCCAAGACCGAGGGCGGTGCGCTGCCCGCGGGGAAGCCTGCCGCCCAGTCCCCGGAGAAGAGCTCCGGAGGAAAGAGCCGTAAAGTGTCCAAACTGAAGCCGGTGAAGGCGGCGGTGTGTCCGGCCAGAGCGGGCAGCCACGTCCCGCTCAACCCGCAGCTGGACCCGCGGTACCGGTACGTGTTCACCGGCAGCTTCAAGGCCAGCAGCCCGCTCCTCAAACGGGACTTTACCGACGATGAGGAGGACGATGAAGAGGACTCCACCGAGGAGGAGGAAGAGGAGGACGAAGAGGAGGAGGAGGAGGAGGAGGAAGGTCCCGGCTCCGCAGACCCGGAGGGGACCGAGTCCTCCGGTCGTCTCTTCTACAGCTTCAAGAACATCACGAGACAGGGCACCGGGTCTGGGTCCAGCTCGCTGTCCCCGGTCTCCTCCTCCTCCTCCTCTTCCTCCTGCTGCGGGGACGACCTGGAGGAGGACTTCACCCTCAGCCTCCTGGCCGGATTCTCGGAGCCCTGGAACTCGTCCCTGTCCAACTCGGCCCCCGGGAACCTGAGCTTGTCCCTGCTGCTGGACAAAGACCTGGACCTGGACTCGTGCAGCAGCCTCGGGTCGCACTTCGAGTTCCCGGATCACTGCACCCCGGAGCTCAGCGCCATGATCGCCGGGAACTGGCTGGAGGCCAACCTGCAGGACCTGGTCTTCACTTATTGATTATCGACCCGGATTATCAGGATCCAGCTCTGAGGTGGTGTGTGTGTGTGTGAGGGGGGGTGGCGGGGTCCGGAGCTCCAGAGCCTGTCAGGGTCCGGAGCGACGGGACTGCTGCTGCTGCCCGGGACAGAGGGCTGTTTGTGGGGGAACCCGGTACTCCTGGTTCCACTTTACTAGAACATTACCTTATATGGTCAAGAGTGAGGTCGTGAATTATTAATGAGGTTGTAAACAGAACCGGACAGATGCTGATACAGATGTTACAGATTAAAATATTTAATGAATGACATCATCTGATCAACGTATTTAAATGATCAGATTTATTGGCTTAATGTTCTTTACTTAGATCAATAAATACAAAATAATATCAGAGCACTGAAACAGATCATCACTGTTATTTTTAATCATTAACTATAATTTAAATTATTATAAAAGAAGGAAAACACAGAAAAAAGAAAGTAAACATTATTAAAGTTGTTCTGACAGTAAAGTGATTTGATCAAACACTTTGATCAGGTTTAAACAGATGATTTCTATATTCATGTTTTTATTTCTTATTCAGAACAAATGTAACAATACTTTATTAAAATGACAGGTGAAGTTTTCTGTTTCAGTGCTCATAACCATAACTCTCTTTATTGATATATTGTGTATTTATGAACAGTTTCACTGATCAATCTGCATCATTTCTGTTAAAAATCAGAAAACATCTGTCTGGTTCTTTATAATTGGCTGATTAATTATCTTGTAAACACTTGATGAATAATTGATGAGCTGTTGATGAGATAAATATTTAATAAGTTACGTCCAGAAAACAACTTTGCTGAGACGTTTTCAGCTGCGACAGAAGTCGATTGATCGATTAGTTGTCAAACAGGAAACGATGAACTGAGACGTTTTAGAGGACAAACGTCCACAAATGTGAATATTTTCCAACTGAATATATTTGGAGATCAATTCTTCCTCTTTAATGAATTATTTAGTCATTTCTAACTGATATGATTCATCTCATCTGTCGATCATTTTTAAGATCGATCGATTAGTCGTCTGCTTCCTAAAATCCTGTGAAAAATGGGTCCAAACAGGTGGACGTCCGTCTGTGTCCTCCACCTGTTTTTCAACTAATCGATCAGTTGTTTGGTCCATAAATGTCTCAAAGTCCAAGATGATGTCATCAAATGTCTCATTTTGTCCAAAACTCAAAAATCTTCAGTTTCCTGTCAGAGAGGAAAGAAACTGAAATCATTTCCTCAAAAACCCAACAAAACAAAAGATACAGTCTGACTAATCATTGACAACTAATCATTGACAAATAATCGATTGATCAACTAACTGATTGCAGTTTACATCCCTCTGATATTCCAAAGTGTTTCCAGCCTGATTAATAATAATTTCTGGATTAAAGTGGTTCCATGAATGAAGGAGGTGAAAACACTCTGACAGGGTTTTTATATGGACTCAGTTTTCTGTTGCTCGGGTCTGAACCAGGACCAGGACCAGGACCAGGACCTGGACCAGGACCTGGACCAGGACCTGAACTATGCATCACCGCCCAGAAACAAAAACAAAAATAAAAGTCAGAGTGATGAAGTGAATCTGATCAGCAGGATTTAAACCTTCAGGACTCTTCACACGTTAATAATTTTTCTATTTTCATGGTTTGAGCTCCTCAAACTGACGCAGGTATGAAGCATTATTATTATTATTATTATTATTATTATTATTATTATGTTTTTTTATATATTTCCAGAACCAAACGTACCTCATCTTTTTTTAAAGATATAAAACTATTTTTGTACAGTTCTTCAGGGTTCTTCAGGCACTTGTTCTTCTACCACTGTTCACTCCGACTGACTCGAGGGTTCCCGCCTCGCTGCGATGCCTTGCTGTTGTTTTAAACGCATGTACAGACAGACAGACAGACGTTTGTTGTTCCAGTTGTTTGTTTGTTTGTTTGTTTGGGAGGGTGTGTGCTGCAGATCCAGCAGGCTTGTTGTTGTATATGTTGTGTAAAATAGTTAAAGTTTAGGAGTTTGTGTATATTTGGTGTGAATGAGTCTGATCGCAGGAGACAAACTGGATTCTTTCTGTTTTTTTTATCATCAAACGGCACATATTTGTTTATTGATCATTATTTTTGTGCAATATAAAAGAAAAGAGAAAAAAATACAAATAAAGGACCATCCCGATGTTTTTTTGTTTGTTTTTTGTAGCAGAAGGGGAACTTGTCCTTCATGATGACGTCTGTTTGTGACAACTGAATAAATCAGCTGGAACTGAGTCAGGTGACCTGATCCGTTTGGTTATTGATCCATGATACACTGATACACTGCTTTGATCTGGAGCGCTCTTATTGGCTGTCACAATGTTGCTGTGTGAGGTACTTCTCACTTTTATATATCAGACAAACATCACTCTCTACACACCAACCAAACTCCAGTCATAAAAACAGTGATTTTATCTCACAGATCTCAGGAGTTGTTGTTCTGTTGTTGCCTCCATCTGTTTGTTTGTTTGTGTTGTTGTGAGACTTCAGTGAATCTGAACGAACTCTTTAAAACTCTGAAGTCTCACAACAACACAAACAAACAAACAGATGGAGACAACAACAGAACAACAACTCCTGAGATCTGTGAGATAAAATCACTGTTTTTATGACTGGAGTTTGGTTGGTGTGATGTTTGTCTGACAGAAAGATGAAGAGGAGAAAATATTCTGAATCCAGTGAACAGTTAAACGTCTCAGCTTCGTCTCTGTCTTCATTTTGTTTGTGTTACCCAGAATGCAAAGCGGGGGTGTGATTTGAAGTCTCAGCTCCATCAGAGCGAAGCCTCGAGGGGTTAAAGGTCAGGAGGTCAATGGGTCGACCAATCAGAGCTCATCAGAGAGCAGCAGACACAAAAATACTTCAAACATATTCTTATCAATACTTTTTACTCTGATTGATTCTTTAAGGGTTCATATAGATGGAAGATATGTCGTTTATTAAATGTTCTGATTTGTTTTAATATTTTTAATGTCTAAACTGTTTCTGTGTCAGACAAGAATCCACAACTTCAAACAAAAATGATTAAAAATCCTTCAGAATCTCAAACCAACAAAACCAAAAGAACAAAGTTTGTTTAAAAGTCGTGTTTGTAGAAAACGTCGTGTTTACAGACTCCAGACGTCACTGCAGGAACCAGGATCTGAAATGTCCCCAGAGTATTAAAGTCGTCTGACGGTCTCTGTCCACAGACACCTGAAGCTTCTCCACCAGAGTCTCCGTCTGTCTCAGTCTCATGACTTGTTGTTTCTTGTTTTGATGTCGTGACATCTTTTTCACCTTGTTTCTTGTTTTGATGTCGTGACGTCTTTTGTTGTTACGTCTTTTTCATTTTCTAACATCTTTTACATCACTTTTGTTTTATGTTTTCTGTCTAGTTTAGTCTGCACGTTACATCTTTTTTGTCTTTTTATAAATCTTTTCTGTCATGTTGCATCTTTCACAGTTTACAGGTTGTGTCTGTTTGTCTCGTTGTGTCTGTTGTGTTTTCGTCCTGATGAATGTTTGTGTTGTTAAAGTTGATCTTTACTGAGAACATGAAGAACTCGAGTTCTGCAGGTCTGATACTTTATACTTTATACTCTTTATACTTTATACTTTATACTTTATACTTTATACTTTATACTTTATACTCGGCTGATTTATGCTCCACATTAATTAAAAATATATATATCAAACTGAAGTTTGATATATTTTTATAAAATTAAACCACCGAGCAAAGTAAATAAGTTTTATTTTTATCTGTGGGTTCATTCGTCCAATGAGAATCATCGAGGCTGCTGTGGAAACCAGACACACACACACACACACACACACACACTCACACACACACACTCACACACACACACACACACACACACACTCACACACACACACACACACACACACACACACACACACACCCACGTGTGTGTT
>JAJHUR010135817.1:354055-364453 GCA_027495735.1 Lutjanus campechanus | reverse complement strand
ATTTATCTACCGCTCAGTGTCTACGACAGAATGTGTAAAACTGGATAATAAAAACAAAATTTGCAACAGAGACACTGCTGTAATTTTTGTTACACTTTTTTACTTTTTAGATGTTTACAGAAGAATGCTCCCAAACAGCATCTTGTTTACCGGCTAGTGAACAAGTGTAAACAAGTGTGTAGCAGGAAACGCAACAAGGTCTACATGTGTTGGGACATAAAATCAGGCTGAATAGTTACACAACATCCAAATATTGGGACAGGGCTTTCTCTGTTGCTGCACCAAAACTGTGGAATTCTCTTCCACCCTCCATCCGATTCTCCCTCACCACCAAAATAGGGATTTTCAAAACATTTTACGACAACTTTTATTCTTTAGCTTTTACTGGTGCTTAACTTAGCCTCCTCAAGTATTTCCCTTGAGACTTTTTGTCAGTCTGTGTCACAAATGAACTCTGTGACCACTTGGCTTTACTTTTACTGTTTTTGTTGCTTTTGCATATTGTTATTTTTGATAATAATGACAGTGAAAATACGTATTTTTTACTGTTATTATTATTATCATTATCATTATCATTATCGTTATTGTTGTTATTATTATTATTATTATTATTATTATTATTATTATTATTATTATTATTTACTACTCTGGAGTTTCTTCTCTTGTGTTTGTTTCCTTCTTGTGTTCTATATTTCCTGTGTGTGTGCTGTAAAGCACTTTGGATCAACCGTGTCGTGTGTAAAGTGCTATATAAGTACAACTGAGTTGAGTTCAGGTATTTTTTATGATTAGAAATTGTAAAAATCAAAACCAAAAATCCTTTATTACAGACTATTAAAGACCCACCGTAAATTACTTCAGGAGATTACAGCAGCATTTTGCTAGTATATTAATAAACATTTCACTTAAGTGAAGTATTGCTTCACCTTTTTTCTTCATGGAATTTCCACCATGTATTTCAGCAAATGAACTTTGCAAAATAATTACCCATTGCCTCCAATCGAGGATTTTAAATGTACTGAATCAAGTAAACATCATGTATGTTGCATTTAAGTATACTGCATGGCATCCCACTAATCATGAATCATAAGTCAATCACAATATCTGTGAAAATAATTGCAATATGATTTTTTTTTTTTGCCATATTCTGCAGCTCTATCGTATTTGTTGTTGATTTATAGCGTTTTTGTAGCTAGCTGGAATCGAACTCGTGCTGCTGCAGTATGGACTCCTTGATACATGGCATGCAATGCTCAAACATTTTATATAAGATAACATATATTACATGCCTCATAAGGTTTTTTACATTACTTGCAAAATTTCAGGTTCACTAATGGCTCCCAACTCATATAAGTTTGATATTACACAAACACAATCTATCATATATGTGCAGTATTATGGTACAACTTACAAGTTCCAAAATAATATAGTTTCACACAAATATACCAAAGTTGTTGTATCTGGTTTGACTGTAATATATATTACTGACAAGTTTAAGATAAAAAAAAATTAACATTTAGTACAGTTTATATGTATCTTTAACCATATGGGCCTGTCCACTATACAGGAGCTGCTCACCACAAATTAAGTACACTGTATGTGTATTACAACAGTACAAAAACCAGAGAGTCTAGAGAGAAAAATTGGGACAGCATGGTGGAAGGAGGGAGGAGTGAATAAGAGAGGGGAGGAAAAGGGGGAGAGAGAGTTGGGGGAATCAAAGTAAGAAACAAAGAAAGAAAGAAAAACGGGGAGGGAAGGCTGGCCAGTGACTGTGTGCAACATGTGAGACATCTGCTGTTGAAACAATGTAGGAGCTCAAAAAGCTGCTGAACTGGATCCAAGATGCACTTTCTCTTCTCAGCCTCAACCGTCTCAATCAGTGTGTGAAACTTTGCACAGAAAACAGCAGCCTCTGCAGGACAGCGCTCAGCAACAGCAACAAACACACAACTGATTCTAACAACAGCTATGTGTCAGTGAATTCAGCAGAAAGCATTTAGGAACGAAATGCAAAACATCACGCTTGTCACTAGCAAAAATAGAAACAAGACCTTCTGTCTTTGTATATATAACAGAAATAGTGCATCCGATTCAGTCTAGACGTTACAAAACAGCTAAAAAAATCCCCAAATTTCTTTCACCATGTTTGAGCAGTTTGAACGTACCTTAACAGTCCTGAGCAATCCCCTCTTCTTGTTAGAGCCTTGAATGTCTGACTACTACACTAAGCACCTCATTTACAAACAGACTCACGTCAGAAAGTGGAGGGAGGGCGTCCAAACATGCAGAGTAGCAATGCGAGGGGGAAGAGGGGGAGAGAAGGTGCAGTGAAAAATGAAGCAAGGGAAGGAGGAGGTAAAACGGAGTTTTGCTGTAAACGGAGAAGTTAGAACGGCTGAAAGGTCACGCAGGACAGAGAGAGGGTGTGAGGGAGGGAGCTCAACAGGAAGCTGATAATAGTTGAGTTGTAATAGTGTCTCTGAGGAAAACTTAATGGAACCCGTCCCACACCTCTCCCCTCCTTCCCTTCCCTCCTTCCCTCGCACTATGTCAGAGTGATGGTGAAAGAAAGAAAGAAAGAAAGAGGCAAATAGATGAAGACGATGTAAGACTGGGACAGAGACCAAATAAGCCCTCACTTCATAGTCACAGAGACATGCCAACCTACAGCAGCCTACAGCAGTAGCAGAGAATAGCTGTTCTGTAACACAGCAGCTAAATGCCTCTCCTCACCCTTCAGCTGACCCCGTGTGACCCCTGCTGCAACTGTCCCTTTACTTTGAAAACATTACTAACGTAATTCAAATAGATAGATTACCATTTTTTCAGATGCAGCAACAAATAATCCGACCAATGGATATTCCTTATAGTTCATTGGTCGGTGAGAAAATGTTGTCAAGCAACGATCTGATGAGCACAAGTTGTTCTCTATCACATTGTATGACCGGGTTCACTTGGGCGGTGCACATGATGTGAAAAAGAAAAAAATAAATAAAATAATAACAATATAAAACAAGAAAAGGGCAAAGTTGAGGAGAAGCTTGTGGCCCAGCGGCTGTCTTTTTGAAAGAGGAGCGTACAGAAAAACACTTTGCAGTACAAACATAAATACTAAAAGGGGTCTTTGAGCATAAAATAGCTGGTTCTTTTGGTTAGCATGGTGCAGGTTTGACTCTGTTTCTCAGTTACTGTGAACTTGCAAAACATCACAATGAATATACTTATATAACTTATGCATCACCAGGCAATGCATCCTGTTCCTGGTGCGAGTGAACACAACTTTTATTCACAGAGACATGTACACTGAGCACACAGTGCAATTTCTAACCCAGCTGTGTAATCTCTAAGGGCTGTGAGAGCTCCTGCACACATTTAAAATGAGCAGCTCTATAAACTCTGTGGCTATTGAAACAGAAAAATAAAATCTAAAAGGTCTGTTGTATTTTTAGCTCTGCTAAGGGTGTAAAGTATGGTAATGTCAGTCTGTGGCTGAAATTGAAATACGTAAATTAATACCCATGACATTTTGTACGGACCTTTATTGTCCTCAGAGGATGAATCCTACTGACTTTGGTAATCCCCTGACTTTTTCTCGTCTCACCACGGTTCCTTTGGTTCAAATCTGTGACTTTGAGTGAGACATTAACTATTGAGAGGATTGCCATGAAATTTGAAACAAATATTTCATGTCCCCTCAGGATGGACTGGATTCACTTTGGTGATCCTCTGAATTTTTATCTAGTGTCATCATCAGGTCAAATTTTCAATTTGTCTGATAATTTTGTGTTTACGATTCAATATTTGCAAAACCAACAAACATTCCTATGAATGTCGGCTGTACTTTGAATCAATTAAGTAATTAGATGCCAATTTAAAAAGTTTTCACCATTTTAATTTAGCATGTCAGCATGCTAAAATTTGCTCATTAGCCCTAAACTAAAAGTACAGCGGACATTCGATAACAAGATTAGGTGCCTTGGGACTTGTGCATGTGAAACAAATTCCATTTAACCTTTGGACGCACTGACTAAACAAGTACAAGCCTGGAAATTAAAGTATTAGCCAATGGTTTACTGAGAGTGAGAACATATTCAGCAACAACTACAAAAAACTACAACAAACCACAATGCTGTATGGGAATAAGGAAACAGTTCCTCATGCTTGAAAAACCAAGCATTGCAAAATGAAGCGAGCAGAATCTATACTGTGTTGCAGCTTATCCTCAGCTATTTCTTCTAAGTGTTTTAACAAAAATGAATCCTAAAACGGAAAAAGAAGTACAGCCAATCTACTATGCTGAAATAATGTTACACAAGTTGGAATCAAATTCTTTTTTACTGCTCATCATGACTTCAAAAATCACTACTCAGACACATTATGATGCAGCTTGATATAAAACTGATAAGTTAAGCTGACATCTTCATTTGATGTGGCTGCAATTTGAATTTTGAACTCTACATTGCAGAGGGCAAACATTATCTTTACACAGCAAATAAGGCAAAATGTAATTCTAAGATGATAGTTGATGTAGAGCACAGCACAGAATATACTCACAGCTCCAGCGTGTAGCCAGTCTATGAGAGCCTGGGCCGTTTCTGTAGGTAGTTGTGTTCTGAGGCTGTCTCTCTCCTCCTGGTTGGGCTGGAGCTCCAAGGCAAGTTTGAGGTCCTCAGCCAACTGAACGACCTGCAGCGGACCAGCGCTGACGGGAGAACCCAGGTCATACATGCTGTTAGAAAACTCCACCGCTGCTGCTTTCGAACCTGGAGAGGAGCGGAGAGAGATTATTAATACCATTATTCAAAACTGAAATGTGCAATACGAACCTAATCTATTAGGCGTATTACCGGGCAATTTGCAAGAAGACCTAGAGCGGAGCTTTGAATACTACGAAAGCAGAATTAATCAGAGCCTTAAATCCTCCTGAGTGTTTCCAAAATGTCCATGTGTCACCTGGATCATTTCCCTAGCAATCACACACACACACGCTGTAAGGCACAGATCCACACACACACACACACATCTGGATGCACTCAAATAATTATGACTATGAAAAACAGCCACACATTACAGTGCCTCCATACAGTGTACGGAGTCCAGAATTAATAAAGAGCACATAATGAAAACAAGCTCTGCTTAAATATCTCTGTGCAACAGAGCCTGAGAATAAGCGAAGAAGTCTTTGTGTACATGCATGAAATCAGGAAGATAATTTCTAAGTAATGGCATTAACACCGTAAAGATTAAATAATCCAAAAAAATATCATCTAGCAATTTACACATGTATACCTTGGTATGGAGAAACTTGACTGAGTCTCAAAAAGCATGAACTGAGTCTTACAGGGTATGAGCAGTGACAGCGAGACCTTGTGCACTAACTCATTGCTGCATTTACTGCACATTGTGTAAACAAATAACTTTAGGCTGGTTGAGGAGAAGTGAACATGAGCATTTACAGTGCGAATATAGAAACAAACTGAACATGAACTCATTCCCTCATTCATCTCTCCATCCATCCATGCAGATTTCACTGTGTTTGGGCCAGGGCACACAGGCGAAAATATTGCTCACACTCTGTGAATGCAGTCTAGAGAAAACTACAGCGCCACCTTTGGTACAGCCAGGTGTAAAACAAATGGGAGGATCAGAGGTTATCTATCATACTGTTTTCGGCAGGTTTGGAGATCTGTTATACATTTGTGAAATAACTGATCACAGTTTATTCCACAGGGACGTCAAAGGTGTAAACCAGCTACAGAACTCGACTGCTACACGGGCAAAAGGCTGCTCCTCTGAGATTTGTAAGTGAGATTTGTATAATGTTCCTATAAGGGTCAAAACAAAAAAAGGTAAAAAAAAAGAGAAAAACTTATAACATTAACTGCTATGGAGTTCAAGCCACTTAACACCACAGAGCATGTGTCTTTGAGGCTACTGCATCTCTGACATGAGAAGTAGCTAAATACAAATACTACAAGCTAAATTTTCAGGTATCTGTATTTTACTTGAGTATTTAATTTTCTGACAACTTTTTATTTTTACTCCCTACATTTTAACACAAATATCTGTCATTTCTACTCCTTACAACAGGTGCATTACTTTAGTTTTAATTCATCTGAGGGGAATTATTGATTATTTTTATTTTACATTTTGCGCAACACCTTCTCAACATCTAGGCCAGTGTTTCTCAAACTTATTATACCAGATACCACCTCTGAAAACAGTGAACTGTCCAAGTACCACCTAAGTGTTTTGCATCATTTGGTGCCAGCAGGTTTAGTGAACACTTCACTGGGACTTCTTAAAGAGCCACTAGCTCTCATGCTCAGTTCACTGTCGTCTACTTCATTTTCAACACGGCTGCTCAAAATATGCTCGTCCTGAGTTCCACTCCTGGAGCCGCGATTGCAGTGTTTTTGAGGCATTCAATTTCATTCTCTTTATTTTACCCCTGGTTATTATGTTGCCATCGCAGTTTAGCTCATTGATGACATATATGCACGCTACCTGCATAATCATGACTACAGCAGGCTCATATTGAAGCATTTCAGTAATCTGATATTTTATGGACGTGGTGGCATTTTGATAGTATTATACATTTTTAAATTATTTTATTCAAGTTTTAGAAAAATATTTCTGACATTCCTTCACGTACCATTAGAGGGAGCTCGCGTACCACCAAAGGTACACATACCACAGTTTGAGAACCTAGGATTTAGACTTTGGATTTTATCCAATGTGAACACAATACAAATAATGTTGTAAACACTGCCTCCATTACACAGTTTGTGTAACTAGTCCAGTGTAATAAGTTTATTGTTCAACTGTAACATGTCCTGCTCTGTACATACGTATCTTGTACACTATTTTAAATGTCTTTGCTTGTCCATGCTGTCTGAGCTGTAACTAATAGTGCACTCCCACTGATCTCAGAGGCATTCTCAGCCCCTTTTTTTTTTCTGGAACAAGGCTTGTATCTGAATATTTATTCACTGTTTGCCTCTCGTAACATGAAGTCTTGCACTGCCCTGCCTACAAACAGTGAATGGTAACACCATTTCAATCATATCAACAACAATGCCATTATCAAAGTCACGAACCAGTGGGAGGCTTTCACTAGTATTCCTGCAAGAAGCTTAACCAGAGAGAAAAGAACTGTTGATCGTGGAATGCAATATGACCGACATATCAAAATTCTGTTGATAAGTGTCTCTAATTTCCTTGTTAGTGATTGACTGATGTTATCACTAATGGGATTTTTAATGTATTTCTATTTGCGGTCACTGAGAGCCGGAATAGCAAACGCAGAGCACTCAATGAGGTCACTGTGTTTTGGGCATACAGCAACAACTTGATGAGCTTCAGATGTAAACCAGCTTTTGTCCATTTTTGCTATATGGTATTTTGTCCGGCATGTTCATTCTGAGGGTGAAATGATACAATCCTTGACCTGTGCAGGGGAACCCTGCCAAAAACATGATTTTTCATATATATCTGGTAATTATCAGCCACAGACAACATTCTATTTTGAGGTATTCACAATAAGCCAGTGTCCCCAGGCTCTGTCTCCATCTCTCTGTCCTTTCGTCTGTGATTGAAGAGATCATTTGCTCTGCTCAACCTTTGTTTTCCCACATACTGTCAGTGCACAACATTAAACATTCACCCAACTAGTTAAATCTTGGTGGCCAAGGCTGAACTGGTGGCAGCAAACATGACCCCAGTTACACACACAAAAGCACACGCAAATGCATACGCTAACACGCACATGCATGTAACACTCACACACATATTAACAGAGAAAATGAGGCAGTGTGTCAGGTGAAGTGACACATATTAACCTGCTGGTCAGATAACTACTGAAATGGTAGTTTTCTTGTGATCAACAAGCTACAGGACTCCATACTCAAAAACATTTACAGCCCAAATTAAATATGTACTGACTGACTGAGCGACCAAATGACACTGTCTGTACTGCACAGAGCACCGAGAAGCCAGGTTGTGTTGCTGGGATGGCTAAATGTAGAGAATGGGACTGGATGTTGGACCTAAATACGAGCGCTGAAACCAGCGCTGGCAAGTTCTCAAAATCAAGACCACACAGTTTGAGTAACTCCCACGTAACAAAGACAACACCGCTGCTTTATAGCTCTTACCTGCAATGATGTCATCCATCTGCTCCAGCGCCGCCTCCAGCATGTGACTGGCCTCTGTTTCCATGGTGACTGCGGGAAGCATCAGATCTCAGGTGTTCTGATCTGTGGAAAAAAAAGAAAAAAAAAATAGAGAATGGGGTTTATTAAGATGTTGTACAGACACTTCAAACGGCGAAATGAGAGTTTTCAGTCTGTAAAAATCTACAGACTGAGCTGGTGATGCACTCTGTGCACACTCCTGTACTCCATGGAGACGCAATAAATCAGGTGTGGAGATGTGCATGCTGTAACCAACACTAATCCATTATGGATAATGTGTCTCATTTGCTTGGCAACCATCTATGAGCTTTGAGAATCGAACACCCAGAAACAAAAACACAAACGCACAAATATGTCCCTAGAATGACACATTTCAACAAGGAGACCTCTGCATTGCTCTGCACACATAGTTCATTTCCAGCTTAGATATTTATAGGAAACCTCTGTTAACAGTTACACTATCTGCACACTATCTATATTTGTTCTGATTAAGTGAGAGATTCATACCATGAGAACATGTAAGTGATCTCTAATGAAATATTTTCTGCAGCTGGAAAAAGATGCCAAAGTTGATGGTCAGATGAGAACAGAATTATATTTTACATCACATCACATGATGATGTTTCATGGATAATGTTTATCTTTGAAGTTAATAATCTTTATGATGTTTTAATGCAGATGTTTTAATGATTAAAAAGGCAAGCTTCTTTTATACTGTTACAGATGTAACATGTGGTCATAAAATGACCATAAAATATTGAGTGAGATTATGATTATTGTTCAATACCAATGGCTCAACAATGATAACTTAAAAGAACAAGCAAGAGTTACATTCTACTGATGTTGTTGCACTTTCTACTGGTCACCAACAGAGGTCCAAAAGTTCAAATATATCCAAATTCCTGAATTCTGCTTCATGCAACAGGTTTGGTTGTTTGCAAAGATTTGAGAATTTTCCCACTGACATTCCATATCACAGTGTTTATTTTTCCACACATAACCCATATGTGCACTCTTGCCTTTGAAAACCACCTCTGCAGGCGAGAATAAAGTGTACATACAGCCAGGAGCAATTTCACACACACAGCCTCGCAAAACACACACATATTTTTAATTCCTCGAAGCAGGATTGACTTTTCATCCATCATCACTGCCTCTAGCTCCCCCCTTCATCTCCTGCCATCCTTGTTCCCTGCCTTCCACCGCACCCATCCTCCCCTCCTGTCATCCCTTCTTTGCCTGCCGCTCATCCCTTCTCTGTCATCTCTCCTTCAAGGCCCTCATCCCTCTGTTATGCTGTCACGCTGACTTACAGACAAATAGACATCAACATGCGGAAATCAAGGGTAAGGACAGTGATGTAATCTACTCACGCCTTGGGAGCATAAACCCCCCTGCAGAGCAGCCTAATGCTCATCTACATTAGCACTAAGTTTCACAGCCACAACTCATCATGACAGCTGACACTGACAATATGTATTAAACACAGTCAGTGGACTTACAGTAACATGCTGTCATTACAACTCTGGCGCCGTCACGATTCTCCCATTTTTCAGTCAAAGGATGTGTCTGCTTCCACGATGCATGTGTGTATTTTGAAAAAAAAAAAAGCCTGGTAATTTTATTGTTAACAATTATAAATGGCTCAGTATTAGTCGTGTTGAGACAGAGGGTGACGGCACCATTCAGACACTATGACAGACTGACTCTGTTCAACGGCACTGTGACAACGGTTGACCTCAACAGGACAACAACGCCTTTGTCTTACACACACACACACACACACACACACACACACACACACACACACACACAAAGTGTGTGTAAGCAAGGAAATTGTGGGGTTTTCATGACACTCTGTGTATGTAAAGGTGCTGATACAGAGATTACTGTCCTGTTCCAGCAGACCTGACAAGACAAACAGTAACACCATCTCCCGTACTGCACAATCTGTACAACTGCTATGAGTGTGGCAGTGGGTTTGTGTGTGTGCGCTTGTGGGAAAGACGGTGAGAGACAGAAAAACAGAGAGTGAATGGCGAGGGCGTGTCTGTGCGTAACATTCTCTGGACCTCCTCGTGATCCTGGATTAAATCTTGGTAAAAATTGCCCAATGAATGGATGAATGAATGAACTGTTTCAGAGGCAGACTCTTCATTGAAATCTTTCACTTTAACGTGACATTTTGATGCTTTTTTTT